>JABKKP010000061.1:0-135202 GCA_013624355.1 Fusarium caatingaense | reverse complement strand
GAGGTCCATAGCGGGGATGTCCTTTCGGATGAGGTCGACGACGCGTTTGGCGTGGTCTTTGCCTGGGTATTTGCCCTTGAGGACAGCATCATAGTTTTCAGCGACCATCTTGACGGGTGTACTCGATAACGTTCGTTGTTGCGCGTAAGTCGTAAATCTCTGTCGTGAAGTCGTAGAGATTCGTCGTGTAGCTTTCAAGGAAGAAAAACAAATAGCAGTGGGGGATCTTGAAAGACACCGAGATAGAGACAGAGATAGCGACAACCCCGCTATGGACCTCGGAGTCTTTGTTATGACGGAAGCCATCAACGAAACAGGAAGCTAGTGGTTGCAGTTCACTAATCGCCTGCCCGTTACAGGTGGCTTTCAGGGTCTTGGAAGTGGGGGTCGGCTGTCAGCGGTTTGTGCAGGCAATCCACCAACGATGGAATGATGGATGGAAATAAAATGGGATCCTGCAAAATTCCATACCTCGGTATGGATCTAAGACGGATCATTTTTGTTCCATTGATACGGGTATGTAACGAAATATATTATAAGCTGCAAGCTATGTACATCTGGGCCAAATAAACAGAAGAGGTTATCGTTAAAAGTCAATTGAGTTACTCGGAAAGAAAGTCGAAGATAGCATCGTAAGTAAAAGTGTGAGAGTATGCAAAGTTCAATCCATGGCCAGCACCAGGAACAACAGTTGTGTTGAATCGTGAAGCTTGAGTGAAGAATTTCTTGGAGAAGTCGAGCAATGAAGGAAGGTCTTCGTCTACACTGGTGGTAGAATAACAGTTGTCGCCACAGAAAGGAATATCGCGTGCTAGAAGATGTCAGTGTATGTTCCAGAGTCAATTGATAGAGAGTAGAGGGTAACTTACAGCCAGTCACGATTTGGACAGGACCGGGGTATGTATTGTTCACACCCGCAGGTCCACCCAAAGTCAACAGCTCACCAGGCGTAACGGGCTGTCCCTTCTTATACGCCTCCTCCAACATCTCAGGATCAAAATCGCCCTCAGAGAAGAAGTTGGTATGCACGCTCACAGTCGAAGCGGTCGCGACATAGCCAGGAGGATACTTGCCCTTGGCAGGCGAGTCCGTAACAGGAATAAAGTTATTGCTGACAGCGAACCAAGGCAGATAAGCAGTAGCTTGAGTAAAACCCGTAAGAACAATAGCATCAGTGAGCTCAGGAGCCTCATTCGCGAGAGCGTAGCTGATTACTGAACCGAACGAGTGGCCTAGGTGTACGACCTTGGAGTATCCGCCGCAGCCGCAGCCGGGAAGGGAGCCTTCGCGGGCCTTTTGAGTTAGGGCTTTGAGAGCGGCGATTTCGATGTTGACTTGGATTTCGTTAAGAGGATCTCCCTTGGATGAAGCGCCGATGCCGAGACGGTCCCATGTTAGGGTTGAGTAGCCGTGTTCATCAACGGCGCGGGCAACGTAGCTGTAGTTGTAATTGTTGAAGGGAAAGTCCCAGTAACTCCTATCAAATCCGATACCGTGGGTCATGATCTGGAGTTCATGGCCAGGACCTGCGTCGGGTTCGCAGTATGTTGCTGCGAGATCGTAGGTGCCTGTGACATTCTTTTTCTACTCAAGTTAGCTCCCCTCTCATTCAGGTTCTCTGTGGTGATATGACTTACACCCTTGGCGATAGTAAGAGGATAAGGTTCACCACCCTGTCTAGCAAGATTGATAATAAAGTTCGTAACATCAATCTTTGTCAGAGGAGTCTCAATGCCGAACTCTGTATTCTCGGAAGTCAGAGATACAGGAACGGTAATGTTTGTGCACTTGCGTGCCGAAGCAGCAGCGAGAAGGGAAAAGAGAGCCAGAGATTTAAACATGGTGGCTGGGAAGAAGCGAAGAGAAGGAATGTATGATGAATTGAGTCCGTTATTCCCAGATGGACGATCATCCGGGGACTTTATATGAGACGAGACAGACTCACAACGACAGAGACAAGAGCTAGAGATGTCTCGAAATTACGGATTGAGCGTCATCCGCTGATCGACTCTACGCAAACGGGCGAGCCTAGACTGCATTGGAATAGCTGCAGCATGTCTTAATACTACTTTGTGTTTTATTCTGACAATCCCGGTAGTTGTACCTCTCTTTCCGTTACTAGTCCATGACGCGCCTGGACTAGATCGCATCGTGTACTCCACTATTCCGGCTCTTGCAGCGGTCCGACCACCATCGGGCACGACGCTACCATGCGAAACTTACTGTAGTCTTGTTTGCAGTAGCTCGCAAGGCCCGGCAGTACAAAGTTGACCAACCGGAGAATAACAACACTCGGACACTAACGTGCGGGCTGGCTATTGAGATCTTCCCTTTTGGTACCTTTTGGTAGAGGGGGCCTTTCCGCAAACACGGTATAAGCCGTATCTTGCTCGCGATGGACGGCATCTCTGAGATTACATGAGTCCACTCTATGCAAAGCGGGAGTTTTTAGTCATGACTCCTATTTGGAATCCCTTGCAGAGGAATATATGCAGTGTTTCCTTGCCACTTTCTCTCAGCTTTCCCGCTGCGGTGAGATGTTTGTGCATGCATGTAAGACAGAACAACACAAGAGGCAACTTTAAGACACCATGGATCAAGGTGGTATAGAAAAGAAAAATGACAAATTATCTGACAGTGAATCTGGACCGTTGCAGCCGAGATCCGCAACCAAAGCTACCCCTTGCATCGGATTGTGATAGGCATGATTATCAACTGAGACAAACACACTGACCGACTAAGAAAGGTACGCGGGGTGTTCTAGCGCCGCTAGTACAGAGAAGCGGAATTGCCCCATGTAAGAGTAAGCAGAGCCTTACAAATAATGAGTGTGTGTGATAAGTCAGAGTCGTAGTAAGATTACCGGTTTGTTTCCGCAGGAGTCCTACGGATAGCGGATGTCAATGGGTAAAATGACAGGATGACAGTATCAATGCGTATCTCGCTTGATGAATATATTTGGAATAGTGACTCTCGGCAGTGGCTCATCTGATCTGAATCACGGACTGGATTGTTTGAGATTTAAACCGAGTATCTGAGACCCGACTCACCTCGTAAACCAATCCATTGAGAGGTAGTAGAGAGGCGGTTCAATTCAGACCGAGAAGGTTCATTCGAGGCTTGGGCCGTTATTTGTCTCTTGGTCTTTGACAATACGAAATTCTCTGGCCAACTTTACATTGGCCTGGTCAATTGAACAAACGGTGCTTTGATGTCGCACGAGGTGTCAAAGCTATCGTGAGTTTGACTGGTATCACGCAAGCAAGCCGAGCATGGATACAAACACAGACAATACCAGCTGGGCGTTTCTTATGTTACATTGAGCATGGGAACAAGGATATTGACATGTCAATTGATCCTGGAGCTCTTTTTTGCGCAAGCGCTGACTGCGGCAAGAAAGATCGCAGGCTCTCAATTGCAAATCACCTCCCAGTGTCCCGCCCGCACAGCAATCATCTGTTGAAGTCGCAAACTCGCCATTAATCTCCAATGGACAATTAAAACAGCACTTCAGTCGCGCATTGATGAGAAAGCCTCGTGATAGTCCAGGTCGTTTGTCTCTTGTACCGCCTTACTTTCTCGCACTTCAACTTCAACACAAGCGTAATTGGTTTAGTGGTAAAATTCTCCGTTGCCAGTCGAGTTCCTCTGGAACCAACAAGTATCGGGGAGCCCTGGGTTCGATTCCCAGATTACGCAGTACAAGCCTTTGTCAGGCGATAATTCCTTTTTGATGTTTTTGAGGCTATCCAGAGATTGTGGTATGGTTGGGAGGTGGCTTGCAATTGAGAAAGTTGCTAGGTTTTGTAAGGTCGACTGGGCGGGAGGTTTTCTACAGGCTGTGCCCACTGGAATTCTCCACTACAGCACTTACACGCCAATCCTACCAATCCGCAATCCTCACTTTTGACAACATCAATACAAATAATAATTTCCTAAACGTCCATTTCAACATAATTTTAATGCAGCGCATAGAGGAGAATGCTTCCTATTATTGCCAAATGTGGTTTCGTCGTTATGCGGGAGGCCGACCAGCTGAATGCCCCTCCTCAGCCGCTTTCAACTCCTCCTTCCCAGTAACACAGCATCAACTTCCCATCATATCATCTTCTAAGCCTCCCAAGAATGAATGCATGCTATCTTGAAATTCATCGCCATGAAGATCCTGAATAGCATCACCAGACGTATCCGCTCATCCGCCTTTCACCGCACCCATTACACAGGCTCCCTCCTCTTCAACCTAGCATCCTTCATCCTCCCCGCCCTCTACGGCACGCTCTCCAAACTCTGGGTCTCCAACATCGACTCTTCAAAGGTTGTTCTTACAGATGCCTATACGTATATGAACACTGCCTCTGAGGCGGTAAATGAGGGTTTGCCGAGAGCTGCGTGGGTTATTATTGGTGATAAAGCTTCTAGGTCTCTTGCGAAGCGTTTGCAGCTTACACATACTCTGATACTGTTTCAATCAGTGCTGGGCTTGATACTGAGTATCATATTCATCGCTGCTGCGGAGGCTTTCGCGAGAGGTTTTGTACCCGAGGAAATTAGAGATGTGAGCCTCACATATGTCAGGATCACATCATTCACGGTCTTTGCTGGGACGCTGGAAACAGCTGTGTCAACAGCGACGAGAGCTTTGGACAAACCCGATATCCCACTGGCAATCAGCAGCATCAAATTCGCCGTCAACATCATCCTGGACTTCCTCATCATCTCCAAGTTCCACGTCGGAAACTTCACGCCTACGGTGAATATGCAGGGTACTATACAGCTTGTCTGCAATCTCGTCGCTGCCATCGCCGGTCTTGTGTATTTCTTGTGGTCGAATACATACTCCTTCATCAAACATACACCACGCGAGCCACAAGATAAATTACGACCTAGTTTCGACGCTCTTAAGGTCCTTCTTCCGCCTGGTCTTATCTTCTTCACCGAGTCAGCTGTTAGGAATGCCTTGTATCTCTGGCTTGTCAGTACCATTGTTGCGTTGGGTGCAGTGTATGCTACTGCTTGGGGCGTGTTCAATACTATCCGCTGGGGATTGATCATGGTCCCCGTTCAAGCGCTTGAAGCCACAGCGCTGCAATTTATTGGACATAATTGGGGTGATTGGCGACGACGGATGGATATCAGCACGCGCAAGCCTAGAGCTTCACTTAAAGACCTACAGAACATCACACGTCCAGCCCTACGATCTCTTACACTGGCACTAATCTTCGAAGTCCCCATCGCCATATTCCTAACGCTCTTCGGCGCCAAGCCATTCGCACGATATATAAGCGGTTCAGACGAAGTCGCCGACGTGACAGCCTACATGTGGCAGAGTCTGGACTGGTGTTATATCTTCTACGCAATGTCAACACAACTTGCGACGATCCTTCTCGCGACGAGACCGAAGTGGTATTTATATCAGAGTCTGGCGAGTAATCTGCTGTATGTTCTGCCGTGGGCTATTGTGTGTCAGATTAGTGATTTGAATGATGGGAATGCGTGGTGGTATTACAAGTTTGTGTTTGGGGGGAGTCTTGTTTTTAGTTTTGCGGATATTGTTGTTGTTGATACGGTTTGGGGGTTGTGTTTGTATTATGGGAGGATGAAGTTGGAGGCTTTTAGGGAGTGATAGACATCCCAGCAGGATTTACGAATGTTCTACGAGATGTCGCCGGCTGTATTGTCTTGCCTTCGCCGTATGCAATCGTCTTGTCGCAGGAGGAACAGGTCGAATGAAGTCTGCCGTCAGTATGTATACAACTCAATTGAAGTACTCTTCAAAGAGACTCTAGACTAACCAGTATTTGCGAAATAATGGCGATTGAGTTTCACCAACACATGCAAGTAAAAGCCCCCGATGCGCATTCCTGCATAGCCGTTGAGCCCAAGGAATGAGGCTTCATGGCTTATGGACCTTCGCTTCCAGAACATTGACCATGCGGGCCTTGATGACGTGCATTCCCATCATTGCGACCATGGACGAAACATTCAGACCCGCCATTACTTCACATATGGAGACATTCAATTCAGGCTTGTACTGTAGCCGAAGAGCACAGGTCACGTATGGGTCGCGAGAGTTCAGGGTCAACCGATTGCACAAACGAGGGTATTTGTTCGCCAATTAATACATATTAAAATATCCAAATTCTTTTGTCGCCCATTATATAACCACCATCCAAATTATTGACATGTAGAAAGATGCAAAGTCGCAAACTGCTTAAAGCTGGAATCCGAAAGCGAAAGAGGAGAAGAGCAGAGCACCGATAGCGACACCCATGGTGCTGATACCGCTCTTGGCAGCAGAAGAAGGCGCATCAGTCTCGGTGGAAGAAGAATCGGCCGAAGAAGCAGTGCCAGTAGCAGTAGAAGTACCAGTAGAGGTGCTGTCCTCATCATCATCATCCTTATCATCATCGTCCTTGCTGGAGACGACGCTGGCCTGGGCGGTAGCGGGGACCTTGGCGTCCTCGGTCTTGGTGACCTTCTTGCTGCCGCTGCAGAAGACGTCGGTGTTGCCAGCTCCCTCCTTGAAGAGACACTCGCTGAGAGCGTCGGTGGACTGGTCGATGGCGACGCAGTAGATGCCGCAGTCATCGTAGTAGCTGACGATCTGGGCGTCGCCACAGCACTTTTCCATCATGGAGATGTGGTCCTTGGAGTAGGGCATGGCGCAGGTGTTGTCCTGGTTGGGCTGGTTGTACAGCTGGGCAGCGCAGGCGGTGCTGCTGCTAGCAGCGGAGGCGGAGCTGACTGAGGTAGACATTTTGGCTGAAAGTGAATAGAATTAATTAAAAGCGATTGTAAGGTGGTTTGGATAACGAGTGTTGGTGATGCGAAAGAGACGAGATGGAAAAGAGAGAAATTCGAGTCTGTACGCGTCGGCTAGAGGCGAGTTTTTGTCTCGGTTGGCGCATTAAGGGGTTAATCCGGGGTTTTTACTGTACCTGGACCTATCACTGGTGCTCCAAATTTAGCAGACTTTGCCTTCTGGGTTTAGTGGCCCCCAGGCTCGTATCACTCCCAGGATGTGGGAACGCGCCAAGGGACACTAGAGGACCCAGTTGCTAGGCAACTTGGGAAAGGATCAGAATGAGAGAGATATTGGCAACGGTTATGGCGGATGTTGGTCTAAAACTCTAAGGGTCTCTTATAGCTTTCTGTTGGCCATGGTGATGATGGCAGTTGAGATAGTGACTGTATTGATTGTATGGATATGTGAGAAGTTGATGAACTGACGAGAATTGTTAATGACATAACTGTGGAACCAGTTTGCCAAGACGTGAGATCAGATCAGGTGGGAAATTGGTTGCATCATGCACAGACATTGAAAATTTACATGGAGGCTTAATTGATGCTGATATTGAACAATGGACAATTGACGTAACTATCACCATTCCGTCGCAGGGATACAATGACATCGATAGGTACCTGTTAAGACAGCAAGCTATTCCCTTGGAAAGTACCTTACGGAAGAATTATTTGTGTACTCTTTGGTAGGAGGCAGTGCTCGTGGTCATCTGCATGGGTCGTCGTATGGCTGGTGGAGATATCGATCGGCTACCAGGCGAGCTGACAGCTGAAGCGAAGTCAAAGCATAGGCCATGCTCATGACCCTACAAGCTCGAGCTCTTTGCAGGTATGCAGGGTATGTTACTTCATGGCTCAGAACAGAAAACAGCTTGAATGTAATTCTGTTCTGTGATCAATATACGCGTAAGTCGGAAAAGTCAAGCTCCTCGATAACTCCCAAGTTAGCGACAAACCATGATTGGGATCGAGGTACATATACAGGCAAGCATTCAAGTCACAGTCACAAGCAAGCACGAAAAGTTTTGATCAAACATTAAATTGAGTAGATTACCCATTAACCCTCCAATGCGCACCAAGTTTTCCAACAGTCAAGGCAGACACCATCAAATTACTCCCCCCAAGATGCTATTCCTCTATGCAGAAGAAAGAAAGAAAAGAAGTCGCTATCAGATGCTAGTTGCGTATGCGCTTAGAGAAGAGCAGCGGCAACGGCAGCAAGGAAAGCAAGACCGCTGACAGCCTGCTTACCAGCACCGTTGACGATGGTGGGCTCGCAGTGGTCGCCAGAGCAAGGAGCCTCGCCCTTGGAGCCAGAGTCGGAAGATCCGCCGTTGTTCTGGCCCTTGGAGCCGGAGTCAGAAGAGCCACCGTTGGAGCCGGAGCCGCCGTTGTTGCCGGAGGTTCCGCAGTCGGCGCCGGAGCAGGGGGTCTCGCCCTTGGAGCCAGAGTCGGAAGAGCCACCGTTGTTGCCAGAGCTGCCAGAGCCGCCGTTGTTGCCGCCCTTGGAGCCGGACTCCTCGCAGTGGTCGCCGACACAAGGAGTCTCACCCTTAGAGCCAGAGTCAGAGCCGCCGTTTCCTCCGTTACCACCGTTGCCTCCATTGCCGCCGTTTCCACCGTTGCCGCCGTTGCCTCCGTTGTTACCACCCTTGGAGCCAGAGTCCTCACAGTGGTCACCGACGCAAGGAGGAGTAGGCTTAGACTCGTGCTCAGTAGCAGGGCACTCAGGGTGAGAGCAAGCAGGAATCTCAGGCATCTGAGGGTGCTCAGGAGTACCGTAGCTGTTCTCCCAAGGCTTGTAGATAACCTGACCGTGCTCGCAAACATCGCAGTCAACGGGAGTGTAGCAGACATCGTAGTTGTACCAGTCATCGCACTGCTCAGGCTTGTAGACCTGCTTGCCGTTGCAGCTTCCGTTGGAGCAGTAGTGAGGAACATATTGAGATCCACCCTTGCAGTCACAAGCCTCAGAGATGTAGACGTACTGGCCGTCGCACTCCTCACCGGGGTAAGGCTTGAAGACGTAGACGATGCGACCACCCTTGCCGGTTTCGGGGTAGCACTGGCCGTTGTAGCACTCGTAGATGGCGGTCACGGTCTTGGTCTCGGTTGTGGAAGCGTCGGAGATGGTGGTTGTGAAGGTGGTGGTGATGGTGGACTGGTCAGTGACGGTAGCAGTAAGGATGTCGGTGAGGGTAACGTCAGAGCCGCCGAGAGAGACGTAGACAGTGAGGAGGACGGTGTTGGGGATGGCAGATTGACGACGGCTGAAGCGGCTCATGCGGTCAAGAGTAGCATCACCACCGCAGAATTGAGAGTCATCACCGGGGCACTCGATGTCACACTGGTCAATGTCGACGCGGCTGGTGTCGTCAGAGTCGATCTCGTCACCACAGTAGCAGTCAGTGTCGCGAACACCGAAGTATCCACGGCCAAGACAGTTGCTGGCGCAGAGGTCGAGATCCATGGAGTCAGAAGACTGAGAAAGCTCAAAGGTAGGGAAACCGTTGCTGGAACCGACACAGCCGAAGAGAGCAAAGTCACCGACGGAACCGGGGAAGCCAGCAGGAGTGGTAGCGGTGGCAATAGGAGCAGTCTCAGTACCGGTGGCAGTGACGGTCTCACCCTCAGAGTTGGTGAGAGCGCCCTCGGAGTTGGTAGCAGCAGTCTCGGTACCGGTAGCAGTGACAGTCTCGCCGTCAGAGTTGGTGAGCGCGCCGTCAGAGTTGGTAGCAGCAGTGTCGGTAGGGAAGAGAGTGAGAGTCTCAGTGCCAGTAGGCTCTCCCTCAGCGTTGGTCAGAGTAGAGTCGGTGACGATGGGTTCACCACCGCCGTTGCCGTTACCAGCACCGGGGTTGGTAGAGCCAGGCTCACCGACAGCGAGAGCAGCAACCACAAGACCAGCAGGGTTTGCGCCACAAGACTGGACGAACTCAATGTTAGGAGGACTGCCGGTGGACTCGTTGTCATCAGAAGACTTGGGAACGTAGTCATCGCTAGTCTGAAGCTGCTCCGAGAAGACAGACACGCCATCGGCGGTAACGTCGAGGGTGCAGTCAGTAACAGCGCGCTTCTGAGACTCGAGGAGCTCGACGAGGATCTCGAAGAGGATGATGAACAAGTTGCCCGCAGGGAAGTCGGAAAAGATGTCATCGGGGACGCCAATGGAGAAAGAAGCTATGCCGTTGGCGGGGGCTCGGAGACTGATGGCAATGCTTCCATCGGCACGAGTGATGAAAGAAGCGCCATCTCCGAGGGACGCACCAGCAAGGTCGACTGGCTGAGCCTCACCGGCACCACCACTCTCGGTAGGAAGAGCAGTGGTGGCGGTAGCAGTCTCAGTAGCAGGGACACTGCTGTTGGTGAAGCGCTGAGCAGTAACGCTCGAGGCCAAGGCCAAGAGCAGACCGGGAGTGAAACGCATTGTTGAAGATTGATTGAAGCCAAAAATGAACTTTTTGTTGCAAAGTGTAGATTAAAGAGTGAATTGAGTTGGAAAGCGAATGTTGTTGTTGTTGTTGTTGTTGTTGTAAAAGAATGGACTGAGCCTCGATGAGAAGATGAGAGTGAGGATGAGTGAGAATTGATTTGGGGAGGAAGTTGTTGCATCTTATATAGAAGAATTGACACTATCTGGAGTT
The DNA here is from genome assembly GCA_013624355.1 of Fusarium caatingaense. Classification (NCBI taxonomy): domain Eukaryota; kingdom Fungi; phylum Ascomycota; class Sordariomycetes; order Hypocreales; family Nectriaceae; genus Fusarium; species Fusarium caatingaense. The sequence continues at coordinate 124,757 of JABKKP010000061.1, read as the reverse complement.
GGATATTGGACTACTGTTCACGATATTCACTAACAACGGTTGCAGTGTATGGAATTCCAACTGCCCTGCATGCGACATTCCTGCCGTGATGGCTAGCTTGGTATAGACACGCAAGGGCAGCACCAAACTTACCCACTATACGACGATAGTTGGCCAAATGTCTCACCAACTCAGGTACGAGATTCTGGATTCGGCATCAACGAATGCAATTTTTTTTTTAACCTGTCTATTCTGCTTGCAGACTAATTCCTAAAATTGTAGTCCGCTTCAAGGGACCGGATGCATGGAATCGTCCAAGCCGCCGTTGATTCCTGGCAATTCTCCCTTGAATCACGGACCTGAAGATTTAGCTACAATATTGGACATTTTACTACCAGTTTCCTGGTGCTTTACTATGTTCCAAGCCTTCCGCAGGCCAAGACTCGTGAACCGACTAGGTGGGCCGACCACATACGTATTGCAGTCCACATACGTAGTGAAGAATCACATACTCCAGACTTACTCAACCAACACAACGTTTCCACTCACAATTACAATCCCTCTTGGCAACGGCGGGCGCGTGTCAGAACTGGTAGCTTCATGCTGTGGCAACAAAGAGCCAGCAGAATTCCTCACCTCAGACATTTATTGTCACTTGTCAAATGAAACTTGGTAGCCGAAACAGGTTCCTTCACCACTGAAAACGGACTGGATTCGACATTCTGACTGGACGCGTATGCCAGTGTTTCATGTGTTCTGTCCGTCTTGGCTGAGACATCGAATACTTGGGTATGGTTGACTGGCTGACGATGCTTGCGGCTGAAATGTTTGCGGCGTAGAAATTCCAGGTGGATGGGAAACTGGATACTCATACCCACAAGAAATGATTGGCTGTTTCATAAGTGTTGTCTGAGGTATGATGTAGGGAGTTTGGTCGTAGTTGCTGGGCTGTGATCTGGAATTACAACACAGCATGTTCATGTTATTCACGGATAGTGCGGCAGTGAATTCGGTGGACAAGCTCATTTCCAGTAGAGATTTAATTGGAATTCACTTCATAGGAATTCAATTCAATTTTCCCTTTAATTGAAGTGGCATATGGCGGTAGATGTACTGCCCTTGATAGCCCCATAACCCGGGTGAACAATTGGAAGTAGTGCTACCCTATAGGATTATGACTCGGCCGAGACTAACGATCTCAACGTTAGATCCCTAAAAATAGAAAGTTTGCAGATCAAACGCTCGTCAACGATCTCAACGAAGGAAGTTCGATATTAAATGCTGATATAAGATTCAAGTTCCCAACGGCAAAATATCATCGTACAAGACCACGATTCTGCAGAATCACTGTATTGCATCGCTCGGACCTTTCCAATAAACTAGTTTACGCCGTCGCAGCAACGACATTCCCCTTGCAACTCCAGGAATGAGAAGATCTGCCTTTCTATCCGCCTCAACTGTGTAGCCTTACTCGTCAAAGCACAAAAGTTGGCCGATCACATGACCACAAGCCAGCAACGGATAATGACATGCTGCTGGAATGGGGAAGTGGACAAGCTTTTTGCTGTTGCGGGTGCGGCGGCACGGCGGTTGAGACATGTCAAGGGTTGGGGTTGGCTGGACTACCCCCTTTGTCTGGACTACCTGTGAGGTGGAATGAGGATGTCACGAAAAGAACATAGCCTCAAGTCACTGTCACCGTAAGTAATGGAGTCTCTGTTTTTGAATACCTGGCCTAGCGGTTATCCTTACAGAGGAGCCCCTGAGACATGAGGAAATAGCTCTTGGTTTCGTGGAGGGATTAGGTACGTGCCGGTGGTTTAGAAGAGCTTGGAAAAGGAGAAAGGAGATAGCAAGAATGATCTTCGAATTACATTGAAAGAGGACCTCCCTGATATTCCTCATTCTTGGACACCCTTATCGTACCATCTCATCTAAAGTCACCGTGAGCAGCATTTGTTCTTTCTTCTGAGGGTTTGTTCTCCAAGACGAAATTCGAAATCTTGGACATATCGTGGCTGTAGAGCTACCTAAACTCTGCGAAACCATATCCTCAGCCAAGACCCGCGAAGGCGCCCTCAACCTGCAAGAAAGGCGATATATCATTCTTTGGGTATACTACTTGAAAGTAAGCAAACATTGTTAGTAAGTTTTGTAGCCTTGATCTATGTTGTGGCGGAAAGATAATATCATCTATCTAAACATGGCTGGTTTATCTTTGCCACAGTTTCCAGGACAGCAGACGCTTATCTTACACAATGCACTGTCGCCCAAAACCCCGTGATGTCGTGCAGAGTGTACTAACAACAAACTCTGTTACATTACGTCCAACTTCGTAATTTATCCCTAATGCGTCATGGTATCGAATCCTTAAATCCTTCTAGCTTATATCACTATTCATCCAGCCCATCCGAAATATCCAACTGGTCACAATCCCATCTCCAACACTTGATCTTACCTTCGAATCCTTGTGCATCAGCACTAATCACGTTTTACCATTAAAAGTAACCACGCATTCGGTTTCGGCTGATTCCTTTCCCTCTTTGTGCGCGGTTATGTCGGATTCTGTGCTTATCCCGTAGGATCCTACGGAACTAGTGCTTATTTCCACCACCTCCCTCGGACCTTTTGGAATTGTCCAATTCGTCAATAGACCGAACTATATAATAGCGATGTGGGATATCGACGGAATTAATAATCCCGCTTTGCCGGTCTTTTACATGGATACTCGGTTTATCTTCTATATAAAACCATTAGCCCAGCCTCCTGCCAAAGGCTGTTCATTTGTTGTTTGTCGAGTGCAGTATATCTCGAAAATACGAAATAGTCTTCGTGAACACATAGTTCTCTTTAAAAAGTACTCGTTGATTGCTTCTATCACTACATTATCAATCATGGCTGTCGGACTTCCCACACGCCCCAGGACGAAAGTCGCAGATCTTCCGTCCAGCTTTCCCAACGTCCCAACCTTCGAAGGCGAAGACACCCTCGACTCCTCCAAACTCGCCACAGACTTTATAAAAGACTTTTCTGATGCCATCATCGGCTCAGACTGGGACAAGCTAGCTAGCCTCTTCGTCGAAGACTCATGGTGGAGAGATTCTCTCACCCTCACATTTGACAAACGCACCATCCATGGAAGAGATGCGATCATCTCAGCATGGAAGACACTTTCTGAAGACCACAAGCGTAATCCGTCTGATGTTTCGGCTGATAAAGAGGGAATGTGGGGGATGGGACCCCAGTATATGCGCCTTGCGCCTACGCTTGCTTGTCTGGATGTGCCTTTTAGCTTCCACACCGATAACCCACGATCCAAATGTGTTGGACAGGCTAAGCTAATTCCCGTTGATGGAAAGTGGCTTATCTGGATCTTGAGCACAGCTATTCAAGAGCTCGTTGACCATCCCTTCGAACAACTCCCTCGTCAGTCAAAGTCTCTCATCGACAGCTCCCAACGCGGCAGGCCATCTGCCCAAGGTCTACCTAATGTCCCCGGCATTCTAGACGTCGTTGTCGTCGGCGGAAGCTGCAGTGGTCTTGGCAACACCATCATGCTCGATTCCGCAGGCGCTGATGTCGCTGTCTTTGACACAGAGCTTGAGGCAGGTGGTAACTGGTCTACCTCACGCTACTCGAGCGTTATTCTTCATCACAGTAACTTTATGGTCCAACTGCCCATGTTTCCCATTCCCAAAGAAGGATATCCGGAGTACATGGGCGGTAAGGATCTGACGAGATACATGTCTTCTGCTGTAGAGCAGCTCAAGCTTCCTTTCTTCGGAGGTATTGAGGTCGTAAGAAGTTCGTGGGATGAAGGTGCCCAGCACTGGACGATTGACTTGAAAGATATACAGTCTGGCGATACTTCCACGATCAAAGCCAAGAATCTTGTGCTATCGAACGGCTTTCTCATTTCGAAAGCAAACCCTAACATCCCATCCCTCGAAAATAGAGATTCCTTTGAAGGCCCTATCCAGCATACATCAGAATACCGCGACGCAACACAGTACAAAGACCTCGACGTAATTGTTGTTGGCACCGGCAACTCAGCTCACGACGTCGCCAAAGATCTTGCTCTCAACGGCACAAAGAGCGTAACCATGCTCCAGCGCAGCCCTACAACACTGTTCGACTTCGAAGTCTTCTTTCCCATCATCTCAATGCGATACCAAGGCCAAATGCCCGTTGAAGCAGCAGACTTTCTGGAAAACTCTATGCCACTGGCAGTTATGCGAGATATGGCCAATGGCCTGACAGCATCGCTGAACCAAGTCATGGAGCCAAGACATAAGTTGCTTGAAGAAAAGGGATATCAAGTCGAGAAGCAAGTCTGTCTTGTTTGTCGGGCGTATGAAGAACGTGGACGAGCATTTTATGTGGATCAAGAAAGGGTTTTTGATATGGTCCTTGAGGATAAGATTCGGATTGCCAAGGGTGAGGCGAAGGGTTTGACGAGTGAGGGACTTGTTGTATATGACAAGGATACCGATGAGACAAAGACGACTCCTACTGGTGGTATTGTTCTGGCAACTGGGTACAAGAATGAGGATCTGCCCGCCAAGTATGCTGATGCTGGCTTCATCGATAAAGACTCGGCTGCTAGGCTTGAGAATGTGAGCACGTTGGCTGTTGACGAGGAAGGCGAGTCACCTGGCTACGTGACTTATTCTGGTCGTAAGTTTATCTTTTTCTTCTGAGTTTGTTGACAAGTTACTAATTGATACTTGCCAGATCCACACCTTTACTTTGCTGGTATTGGATTCTATATGTGTCGTTGGATTGTAAGTATAATCTCACTTGTGAGAGAGCGACGTTGCTAATATGTTATTATTTAGGGTCGGTATATCAGTGTGCAGGTTATGGCTGATGTCAAGGGCAAGTTCCCTGAGCGCTATGCAAGGGGCTAAAGACTACAAATCCATTCATTGTGGTAGTCGAGATGGGGCTGGGTGGATGTCCTTTCCTTTGACCGATATTTTCTTTTGCTTTACAAGTACAGAGTAAATGAGCAAGTCATCTATCAATAGAGGTAGTAATGGTAGCTGCGACGGTTTGAATTTCTCGCTACTAACACTCGGGAATGGCAGATAATACTTACCAGTTTGTTCTATAGCAAACGTGTTTCTGTAGGGTAATGCTAATGGTAACAACCCCTTTAGCGACTGTGGATTTGGTATTGAGTAAGTGATAAAAGAACAGTGACAGTAACAGACAGTTTCACGCAAGGTCTGTTAACAACTTACGTAATGATTTAAGGAGTTCAGTTACGTCGTTGCAGTGTCCCCTGAGGCCTCGGACTTTTCAGGGTAGAAGCATAATATCAATTGCAAGTAGAGGCGCAACTCTCAAGACCTGAATTGAAACCGAAGGACCAACGTCTAAATCACAGCCAAGAACAACGAGTCAGCTCATCATTTCAACCTGCAACTTGTCACAGTCTAGAACGATTGAAGAACCTCGCCAAGATTGACGGATGTAAGAGCCTATTTCAAGCGCTTAGCGAAGATGCCGCCGCACTCCTTGAGTAAGGAGACAGTAGTCGTTTCACTTTGTTCCTTTTACGCCACATTGATATTAATAACGGCAGCTAAATGATCTACCGGGAATTTGCATTGCATGATGTACATGGCGTTCAAGCGGCAAGCCACGGAGTTGTCTCTGATTCAAACTTGTTACACTCACAAGGATGCTACTCGGCGAGATTTTCATGGTTAGCTTAAGCGCAATGCTTCCAAGTAATGTCAGAGCCGCTGTGGCCTCTCGGGCATTATTCATTATTAATTCTTACTCGATCGCCTCGATCGTAGTCCCCATCTCGTAAAGAAAACCTGTCAAGACGAATGAAAAGCTTTCAAGATGAGGAACAACATTTATCCTCTGCGCAAGAATCAGTTAATTTCGCCTAAGATATGACGTCCTCGGCCGATCAGTCTCAATGCGCGTATAACCGCTATCGAATGCGAAGCGTTGACATAAAATGAGCCATTTTCCTTCTTATCCATTACTAAATCTCTTGGACGGCGGTTTGTTATCATAGGGTCAATTTCACTGGGACCAAGGGGATCCTAGCTCGGGTCCTTGGGTCTAATCCACTGCGAGCGACACGGGTAAGTCGGAGTTTGCACGTGTTTTTGGTCGGTCTGCTGCAAGCCAAGTAAGCCACAGACAAGGGAGAGACACGCTGTGTGATAAAAGGGGAAGGAGTCTAGAATGTTTGTTGGTTGTAGGATAAAACAGGGGTTCTTGTATTCTATTTAAACGTGCAGTGATGATCATGAAAATAGCAGCATGATTATCCCATGTGTTTGAAGTTCTGCTTATTGAAGGCAAGCTAATGTCGTCAGACTTTAGTCTTGAATGTCATTTATGGATCACAATGGGACCTCGACGTAATGAATAGAGGTGTTTCGGGCTTTTATCTCGTAGCCCAGTGAAACGGGCGGGCTTAGCATGCCGTTGGACTCGCTGTGGTTTCTCGGCCCGATTGAAAGACTGTGATTATTGCCGTATTGATCAGCTTCAAGGAAGGGGGCAGATGGGGAATTGGCATGGGGGTGGATAAGGGTTGAGTTCGGTATCGCTCAAAGAAGGAATAATGATCGAGCTGGATATCCGGGTCCCTGTTATTACCATAGCTCGGCCTTAGCTGCAGGAGGCCATCGTGCAATAATTTGAGAAAGGAGAGAGAATATGTACAGAGCAGGTAAAGTAGGTGTAATTGACCTCATTCTGACCCTCTTGAGCACAGGACAAGACCTAGACACTCGGAAGGGGAATTAAAGTGTCTAGTTGCCCACGGGGGAGGGGAATAGCTAATCGTCTTGTTACGTACGAAAAAACAACATTAAATCGTGGAGAGAGACGAGTCTCAGGCCATGCCCATAACGTGTCTGTTCGCGTTGGGGCGGGTCTCCAGTAAGAGGAGCCGTTCAAGTTCAGCTCCCCCCTGAAGCATTGAAGAAAAACCCACGAGGGCTTCACGGAGACCGTCCGTTTATTTTCTAGCGTCTTGGTGAAATATGGATCATCTCCTGGCTTCTAGAGCGTGTTGAGTGGTAGCCAATAGATGACTCTTGGTGAGAAGATACGTACACTCTTAGATAACCGAGCTTTTCCCAGAGCAGAAAAAAAAACCAATGGATCCCAAACCCTGGAGAACAGGGTTAGGGGAGAGACGAAGGAAGAGGGGGAAGGGAAGCGAAAAAAAGACAGTCAATGCCCCCTGAGTCAAACCCTTTGACCTCCTGAAGGTTTGACCAAGCTTTGAACCCTTTTTTTCTTTCTGTCCCTCAATTGTCTCTTCAATTGTTCTTGTTGGATACCTTGGCTACGTACCAGGCCCAGTTTATTCCCTCCTCTTGTGATCCTAGACCTGATCTGATCTGATTCGATACGTGCACCGACCGATACGATACCCTCCTCCTATATACGAATACTACAATGTCCGGCCTCGATGCACCCGAAGTAGCCGCAGCCTACGACGCCGTGCGCGACGACAAGGATAGCACAAACTGGCTCCTAATCTCGTACGCCTCCGCCGTCGGCAACAAGCTGTCGCTCACCAAGACGGGCACGGGCGGTCTAGCAGAGCTTGTCAACGAACTCGACGATGGACAAGTCCAGTACGGTTACGTGCGCGTCGAGTACGCCAACGATAAAGAGAGCACGCGAGTCAAGTTTATACTGGTGGTCTGGATTGGAGAGAATACAAAGGTTATGCGCAAGGCGCGCGTGAGCATTGAGAGCGGGGATGTTAAGAGGCAGCTTTCGCATCATAGTATTGCTGTTACGACGGGGGATAAGAGCGAGTTGGAGGAGAAGGATATCGTTGTTAGGTTGAGGAAGGCTGGTGGTGCTGATTACAATGGAGGACGGGGTTAAGAGTCACGAGGATATCACGACTGCACGGCACACATATACCTATCATACATACATACAGCTGCAACAGCATGCAAGGAACGGCCCGTCATGACAAGCGTATCAATTGATCAACACAACATCTGCATCTCTTAACCGGTCACGTGTCTCGGTAAAGACTCCAATGTCGCCGGACTTCTTAGATAGGAATAAGGCCAGAGCTATCCAAGGTGAAGGGTGCAATTGTGCATGTTTATCTTGTTTCATCCTAGATGACTGACGATAGCTTCAACTCAAACCCCAGAACATGCAGACACCAAAATCATGGCAGACTGGGATGCGGTGGTGATACCCTGACGATCACATACAGGATATTCACCAAAATAGGTAAAGTAAAGCTGAGAGATCGTCACGAAACCCGGGATTCGGCTTGTTTGATTGAGTTTGTCAGTTCAATTGACCTGCATGAGCATCCCTCTGTTTCACATGCACATTCAGCCACCTATAGCCATACTCGGTACACATATACTCGGTCTCTGGTGGTTTAATTAACCTGAAAGCTTGGCCCAATGCCTGAACAGTTCTTCTTCCCCTACCGTTCAACTGTAACGTAGCCTGCATTCAACCCTCAGCCAGTACCAACAGCCAACTGCTGAGAGTAGCTTAATCTACCTTCCATTTCCAGCTTGATGCCGAAACCTTGTGTCGGCCTGGCCGCCCTGTGGTTCCACTCTTTTCATGACGTAGCAGCCTATCATCTTCACCTCTTGAATCGCGCGAGCTCTTTTCCTTTTCAGCCCGCGTGCGCTAAACAAGATGGCATTTACGGGTTGGACCTATCAGTGAAGAGCTTGTGGTTGTACGAGGCTTGGTTATCTCTACGGCAAGTTACTGATTGCGGTAGACTACTGAGCACATGGCTGTGGTTAAGAGAGGAAAGCATCGGATTGAGTGAGACAAGTACAAGTACAGGTTAGCCAGGAGTCTTCACCATTGCCATCTCAACTGATGCTTCTAGACCCTCGATTTAATGCTGTTGGTTCCAAAAGTCAGTCAGACTACTGTATCATCACTCTTCCCCGTCCCTTGTTCTCATCGTCCAAGGTACCCTTAACTAAAGTTGACCTGGTCCTGGCAAGCCTGGCTGTCTGGGCCTACTGTACTAAACGGTCTTGGCTTCTATGGAACCCGCAACATCCCACTCTAAAACCACTCTTTTCCACTTTTGGACGCGTCTCGGGGGAGGGACTTGATTCCCTGCTTGATTGCCACCCATTACATAGCCTGGAGGGGGCCCCCCCATGTTTCCCGATAATCCGCTACTCCAAATTTCTTCAAGGCCCCGTCCATCACTTTTCAATTCCCCAGATTCAATCCGACCCTCTCTTTGTCTTGTGTTTTTAAAGCCCTCTCCTCCTCCCTTCCCTTTCCCTTTCGTCAACCCCTCCCTCGTCTATCTCTCCAAGCCGCCATCATGTCCAAACACGACTCGGGCAGCACAAGCACAGGTGCAATGGATCCAGTCGTCGAGCAAAAGCCTCGTCGAGGCTCAAAGGCTTCCGTCGGCAACAATGAAGCTGCCGATCAGCTCCTCGAGAACCTGGGCTACAAGGCTGAGCTGTCGCGAAACCGCTCTACCTTCCAGGTCGCCTTCATGTCCTTCGTCCTCGCTTCCATTCCCTACGGTCTCGCTACCACCCTGGCCTATCCTCTTGTCGGCGGTGGTCCCGTCAACGTTATCTGGGGTTGGGTCGCCGTCTCTCTCATTATTGTCTGTGTAGCTGCGTCTCTTGGTGAAATCACCAGTGTCTATCCTACAGCTGGAGGTACATTTCCCTCCCTCTCCTGTGACAATTGTCCCTAGTGAATGTAAACTGATTGTCTCGTGATTAGGTGTCTACTACCAAGCTTTCATGCTCTCCCCTCCTCGATGGCGTCGCATTGCAAGCTGGATCTGCGGTTGGCTGTACATTGTTGGAAACATCACCATCACTCTCGCCGTCAACTTCGGAACCGCCCTCTTCATCGTCTCTTGCGTCAATGTCTTCGAGTCGAGCCCCGGCGTCGGCGTCATGTCCGGCGAGCCCTACCAGGTCTTCCTCGTCTTCCTGGGTCTGACCATCCTGTGCAACGCCGTCTCTTCGCTCGGAAACAAGTGGCTTCCCTGGATTGACACCGCCGCCGTCTTCTGGACTTTCGCCGGTGTTATCGCTATTGTCGTTTGCGTCCTCGCTATCGCCAAGGAGGGTCGTCGTGATGCTGCTTTCGTCTTTGGTCACTTTGAGGTTAACTCTGGATGGCCTTCCAAGGGCTGGTCTTTCATGGTTGGTCTTCTCCATGCCGCTTACGCCACTTCTTCCACTGGTATGATCATTTCCATGTGTGAAGAGGTTCAGAACCCCTCTACCCAGGTCCCCAAGGCCATGGTCGCTACCATCTTCATCAACACCTTCGCTGGTCTCCTTTTCGTCGTTCCTTTGATGTTCGTCCTCCCCGACATGCAGCAGGTCGTCCTCTCAGCCCAGCCCGTGCCCTTCATTATCAAGAGCGCTGTCGGCAGCTCTGGCGGTGCCTTCGGTCTTCTCTTCCCTCTCATCATCCTCGCCATCATCTGCGGTATCGGCTGCACAACTGCCAGTTCTCGATGCACCTGGGCTTTCGCTCGTGACGGTGCCATTCCTGGTGCCAAGTGGTGGTCCAAGGTCAACACCTCTCTCGATGTTCCTCTCAACGCTATGATGCTTTGCATGGTTGTCGAAATTGTCCTCGGTATTCTCTACTTCGGTTCATCGGCCGCCTTCAACGCTTTCTCTGGTGTCGGTGTCATTTGCTTGACTGCTTCTTACGCTACCCCCATTGCCATCAGTCTTTTCACTGGTCGCAAGCAGGTCAAGACTGGAAAGTTCTACCTTGGCACGTTCGGTGCCGTTGCCAACTGGATCGCTCTCGGTAAGTCATCTGTCTCTAACTATAGTCTATCTCGCTAACTTTCTCAGGCTGGTCTCTCCTCGCCATGCCTCTCTTCTGCATGCCCTCCGCTCTCCCCGTCACCCCCGAGACCGTCAACTACGCTCCCGTCGTCTTCGTCTTCGCGTGCTTGGTTTCTGGAATCTGGTACTGGGCTTGGGGCCACAAGAACTACGCTGGTCCTCCTACCCACGAGGATTAAAAACTGTTTTTCTTTGAAGCGAGCAGGATCTAGATGCCTTGACAATTTATTTGACATTTTCCCTATCAGTCTAGTATATGCGTGCGAGGATTTTAGTCGTGCTCTGTGCTTGATACCCAATACCTAGCTTTAGATAGGATGATCTCAGTATTAGCTAGGAAGACATTCATAATTTAACATTTTCAAAATGCCATTGCGATGCGGGACAATTGATTGTGCCTCTCAGATCGGATATGAAGATAAAGCATGCTTGACTGTGGCTGGTAGTTGGTTTAACGTCCAGAGGCGCAAAGGTTTCACGTGGGAAAACACTCATCCAGCCATCCTCTTTATTTCCACACCTCAATTGGTGAACCACTAATGCTCGCGTGACTAACGGTCAGAGACATACCTTGAATTGGGTATCACATGGGAACGAAATAAAGCCATGTACCGACCAAGCTTCTTTCAGCTTACTACGCCGCGTGCCCATAAGCGAATACGTCGAAGCCAATGAAGTACCTTGTCCTTCCATGGCTGTCGATAATAGGGTTGCACATAAGGTGGCAGATGACAGCATTGTGCATTGGGGGTGTGGTGTCAATCTGACGGATGTTACGAGACTCGATCTGGTATTGGAATTTGAAAACACCAACGCTATTGTACTTGAAATGACAGAAATAATAAGCACAGAGACAATGAGCTCTGATTTATCCATCGACTTTGGACACGACAGGACTTGTAGTCTTCTCCCCCGTCTCCCCAACACCAGCTCCATCACCCTCAACACTCGCACTCTCTTCATCCTCTCCCCTAACCTCAGTCCCATCATACCCACCATTCTGCAATCCCTGGTTCCGTCTCGACCACCAAAGCATACCCAGCTGCACAAAAACAGACCCAAACGAAAACGCAGTCGTAAGCGGAAATCCAATAGGATACTGAGGTGCATCCGCAACTCTGAAAGCACGAAGAGGAATGGTCGCATGCCCAACATAAACGATCATGACCGTCAACGCAACCACGATAGCTCTGGCTTCGGGCTCTTTGCGCATTAGTTCGGCGAACCATGCCATCAGTGCTGGACTTCCTGCGTTGACGGCGTATGTCATAAAATAAAATCCCATAACGATCTTGTGGTCGGACGGCCAGGCGCAGAGGACACTTAGCATGATACCAAGCATCGTGGCGCAACCACAACTGATCTGCCATCGCCAGTGTTTCCAGTCTGATAGACCGTTCAGGATGAGGTTTGTGCAGATTTGCATGGCATAGCCGCCCAACGGAAGAATGTTGACCTGATAGGTGCTGTACATCCTATTCCCAGCACTATCCTTCAGACTTTCGATATAAAGAACAAAGTAAGAATTCGCCCGGTGTGCCCATGCATTCATCGCGAATGCAGCAAGGAAGAAGAAGGTGACAGGATGCGTAATCAACTTCCTCAACTTGCTCTTCAACACATCGGCAGGAATCAACTTTGAAGTCTTGGCTCCAAAATCGCCCATGCGCTCCCTCGACAATTCCTTCTCTGCCTCAGTCAACCACTTTGCCCTCGTGTAGGCAGGTGTATCAGGAATAACGAAGAATCCCACGATGCCCTGCGCGATAGTAATAACGCCAGAGACAATGAACAACCACTGCCAACCAGCGATGCCATGAGCACCGTTAAGATTCTTGTACAACGCTGCTTGAAGGGCACCAAGAAACATAGCGCCTGCTACGTCGGAGACGTTGAAGCAAGCGATTCGGAGGGCGAGTTCTTTGGGGGTGTACCAGTTGAAGATGAGAGAGACGACTGAGGGCCAGAAGACGGCGGAGAAGAGGCCGAGAAAGAAGCGGAGGGCGTAGATTGTCGTTGCGTTTTTGGCTTGGCATGTACTATATATGTGAGCTTACTATATGAGTGGGTTTTGGTTTTAGGACTTACACCAAGACAAATAGTCCCCAGGTAATCTCACAAGTCGGCAGAAACAGAGATGGTCGAACCTATAAAGTCAGCTTCAATCCCCATCTCATCTCAATTGTTACTCACCCTCGTCTGAGCCAACTGCCCAGGAACAAGTCCAATAGCATACCCAATCGAAAAAAAGGTATTGAACATAACCAACTCATTTCCATACAGTCCCAACGCTTCTCTCATGCCGGAAACATAAGCCTGTGTTGTGGCAGACTGATCCATCTCTTTCATAATACCGGCGATAAAAGTCTATGTGAGAAGAAGGCAGTCGAGTTTGAGAATCAAGACATGGCGAGGATTGCGAAAATAGGAGATTATCCGAGAGATGTGTTTGAAGATGCCTGTTTGAGGAGGATGAGATACTGGTACCTCGGCAGCTGGAGATACCTGGACTGGCGCTTCGGTGGTGGTGGTCGCCATCTTTACGACTATCTCACATCCAACGAATAGTAATAAATGCAAACAAAGTCAACATGTATCCTTTTCCGAAAAATTCAAATAGTCAAGATGAAACAGGAGTTATATACAAGGGACCTCCCACCCTGTCCGTCCCCCAGTATCACAGACCGGCGATAGCACATCAAGATAGGCATTTAGCGGGCCTGTGAGAGCTCGCGTCATTTGCCGCGCAAACAACGACATTATCCCAAAAGGGTAATATCCGTCGGGCCAAGACCCGATATCTGCATTTAAGCTTAAGTTGTTTATCACGACATTGATACTGTACCATTTCTGATCTGCGGTTATCTGCCGGGGAGATCGCGATAGATTATCTAGATGGGGAAGTTTTATATCTTTTTGCCTTCGAGATGTGCTTTTGCTTGATATCGGGTTTAGAAGCGGGGAAATACCGACTTGATGGAAGGTATTGCGTGATATCACGGGGTTTGGATAGATACGATGCATTGTGTAAGAATCCTCACGACTTGGGTCTTTTAGGTAGGTTCTGTGGATTGCAATGCAAGCCGAGGGCGGGATTCAAGGATAACATGGCATAACATGGAGTCTTGGTTCTCGTTTATAAGGTGAAGGCCGAGCAGAAGGTTCATCGAGCTGAAAGCCCACCTTTTCAATGGATATCAATATACAAAGTAACAGCGGAAACTAACAATCGTCCCCAATAATACATTCTGGTTCTGATATGCTGTAAATTTATATTCATGTTATTAGGTGAGTTAAGAGACTCTACGCCTTTAACCCGTAAGTCTGAAAGGAAGGTTTGGTCTTAAGAGGCAACATTTAGGTATTTAGTTCTAGGAGCATTTAGTTGTGAGGTACTGTAGAAGCTATTTTCCGAAATGATCAGATTCAATAAAGCCGAATACATTTGAGGATATATCTGATAGGCCGGTTTATCCCTTGGGTATCAGGGTTGATTTATATCTTACCAATATCTTATTCTCATTCGAATTTAACTTGAAGGACACCTAGCCTGTCTCCGAACGTAGGTACACTGCGATCAATCATCATCTGACTTTACATAAAGCAAAAGACTCTTAATATTGTTTTGTTCATCTGTGTATATCGCAGGGCCTGCTTCTCAGAAAAACTCAGTAGACCCTTGAGTCATTGAAATGAAGCGACAGCTAAGATACTGCTGAGTGGCTGCTCGGATATATTACGAGTTATAATACGTCCAGAGACAGAGAAATGGACGGTTTCCAGTATCAGATATGTCATCCTGAATGGATAGGCAACAGGGCCTGAGCATTAAAACCTGTTCGTATTTGGTTCCTCCTATGTCCTGGTGTCTCCATGTCCAGCTTTCGATATATTGAATGGAAATTGCTGTTATGGTCAAATACACCTTATCGAAGCCTCGAGTTCACCCATGCCTGTAGCTTATCAAGACTCAGGCTGTCATCTCCTCCCTGTCAGCCGCTTCCACCAGTCGTCTAATTGCGTTGATATAGTCTTGTGTTTATCATCATCGATATGTTGATCTAGCTTTGGCGAAGCTGACTCTCCCGATAGAGATGCGATTGACTGGTCTGGCACGAGCTGTGGTTTCCTCAGTTGAAATTCTTGGCGAATCAACTCATTCACCTCATCATCTACCTCTGCAAACTCGTACCCAGCATATCTAAGCTCTCGATAAACTCGATAGACTGAAGTAACTGATCTCCATCCTTTCCGCCCCACGGGCAGAATGTTTGGATCAGCACCGCGTGCAATCAGCAATTTAACCATGGCAAGTCTGGGCTTCTTGACAGCATAGTATAGGGCAGTTCTGTTCCCGGAATCCGTTCCGTTGATGTCGTGTCCCATTTTTAACAGAAGTTCAACCAACGGAGTACTGCTCAAGGCAACAGCTTGCCGAAGGCCTGTCGAGGCTTGGCAGCAGCACGACTTCGTAAATGTCAAGTCACGATCACTCATCCAGTTCTGGAACCAGGTTTCTGCAGTATTGCGGTAGTTGTCTAGCAGCATCTGTGTCTCGCAATCGAGCAGGGCACGGATGGTAGCTAGATCTCGACGAACCACGGCCAGATGCAGAGCAGACCAACCGTCGTTGTCTTGCTGCGTCGCAATGCTTGGATCGTATTCCAGGAGGAGTTTAACGACATCCGAATGGCCCATGTATGCCGCGTGGTGTAACGCAGTCCAACCGTGACTTGTTAACCCAAGGATCTCCAAGCGACCCGGCTGGAGGAATAAATTCACAATCGAAGCATGGCCTCCGTTCGCAGCGCAATGCAACGGCGACACGCCGTGAGGGCTGATAGCACAGACTTCAGCACCGCTCTCTCGCAGTAATCTTACAATGTCTAGATGACCCTGTTCTGCCGCATAATGTATTGCAGACCAACCATCATCATCACGGCGGTTTGGATCATAGCCATTGTCGAGGAGCAGCCTAACAATACCCGTCTCACCAGAAGCTGCCGCTTCTTGCAACTGAGTGCCAGACACGATTCTAACACGTTCAATAATCCTCTCAGCAATCACGATCCTTCCCAATCGGGCTGCCCAGGTCAACGCAGAATCCATATCCGCATAGGTCGCAGCGATGCCCTCGAACAACAGTCGATTAGTCGCACTTTCTTTTCCAGCGATCACAGCCCAAGAGATTGGTGTAATTCCAGAGCGGTCGGTGATATGTGGATCCGCACCGTGATTGACCAAGACTTCTATGCATTGCATCCATTCCATTTCGGCGGCGTAGTGCAGAGCTGTTTGTCCATTTTCGTCCCTGAGATTGACATCCATACCGCTCTGAACAAAAGCTTCAATTAACTCTGAATCTCCAGACTCCACCGCTTGGCGAAGCTTGGACATCCCCAAATCGTCCTTGTCGTCAAGATTGAGCTTTGTCACGCCGTGACTGATTTGTTCGTCACGGTGATCCGCGTTGTTTTCTGCAATATCAGCATTGTCTTCGTTATCTGGGAAATCGAATAAATCATCGTCCAGTATACTACACATTGATGCAAGTGGAATCCCAAATGACCCTGTTGTGACTTCATCATCTAGAGGTTGGTCGCTATCGATGTTCCCCACGTTCTCGTCACCATCAGTGGGTAGCTTCTGCAGTGCAAGTAGAGCAATCTCCTTCATATGCCCGGCGATATGTGACTCGAGAGCATCAGTCGAGAAGATATTACTAGACCCCGCCTTTTCTGCGGGTTGAAAATCGTCTCCAAATGGGCATTCTAGCACCTTATTGATGACTGCTCTCCGCGCAGCGTTGCTAAGGGCTGCGATGTACGTTTCAGGCACGCCGTGCTCTTCAATGGAATGCTGTCGGTATGCAATTTCTTCTTCAAATACTATGGGATCGTGAGATGGGGCTCTGCACTCCCAGGTCTGCCCGTGAGCAGTTTCCATGTGATCGGACCAGGCCTTTGATGTTTCGAATGTGAGAGGTTTGATGTTGTGCCCGTGATGACATGCTTCCAGACATTGAGAGAAAACACAGATAAAGGGCTCTAGGTCTCCGATGACATGGTTCCTCAGTGGTATTAGCTGTGATCGCAGGGAATGACCGATTTGCTTACTGCCACAGTGATGACTTTGCGATATTCTTGAACTCTATAATAACACCGCAGTAGGGACACTGCTGCGTCGGCGGTGTGGGAGGAAACGACAGTTTGTTATTGACGAGGATAGATTTAGCACGAGGAACCTCAATCTCGGATTTGGCGTAGAGGGCTGCTACTGCGGTCTGTCGAGCGGTAGTTGCATTGGTTGCTGGCGCAGGAGGCAGGGACTGGACCTTGCTGACTGTCGGGGGGTTTGGCAACGGGTTGTCCGCGAATCGTACTTTCGGGGTGCTCTCGGCCGCTTTGGCAACTGTAACAGGAGCTGGAATCGGGTGTGGTTTCTGGATACCCAAATCGATGCGCCGTCGGTGTGAGTGCTGATAATACAGCCGTCGAAGTCGTAGAGCATTGGCTTCAATCAGAGTGGAGCAGAGAGCCTTCGGAGCCTCCGGAAATCGGAATTCAATATAGCATTTGGTGTAAAGACGCAACTCCTCTATTGCATTGTTCGCCTCCTCATCGTCCTTATACATTTCGATCTTCCGGGCTCGGTTAGCTTTGGCGGACTTCCGAATGGCGTTGGATAAACGGAAGAGCCGTGTTATTGTTCCGCCTATTGTCTCGGTTATCTTAAGTAGGTTCCCTTCTTGTGGATCGATGTCACTGTCTGAGTCGTTTGAGTATTCGTCGCCTGTGGCTTCCGAATCGCCATGCACTGAGAGACGCCGCCTCTTTCTACCGGGAGTTTGTGGCGGTTGCTGGTGGATTGGTCTCACTGAGTCGGGGCTCTTGTTAGCCTTGATATTCGATTGAGTCGAATGCGGCATGGGTATCGGGTATCACTCACAGGATAGCAGGGTATCGCAAATGAGACCTAAGAGTTGGTGTACGATATCCGCAGCTGTAGGGCTGAATCGGAGTCTGTAGTCCAAGGAAACGTTGAGCGGGCCGTAAACATCCATATTTGAAGTCCACAGAGAGAACCTTGCCAGCTGGTCGTCCATGATAGTGGGATCTGGTACGTTCTCCGGCATAGTCATATATTTGTTAAGAAGATATTGGCATTGTGCCGCATGCTCTGCAATTGTCGGACCCGGGTCATCTCGTAGAAAGACATCATCCATGGTTTCTCTGGATGGCTGTAGTTCATCCATGATGAAGTAACGCAATTCAATGAGACGAATCAATTAGCTTACAAGTCGGTGAACTCATGGACGGTCATAAAACAAAACCGATAGGGTCCGTTTGACAGGTCCAAGATCTTGGTTCTGTTCCCTCCCCGCTCCCCTCAGCCTATCGTACCGGGGTCTGGCTAAAGTACTGTAGACTCGTTACAGCGATCATACCCGCTGTCGTCGTCACAGCCTGACAGGGCTTCGGGCGCTCAAGAACCTGCTAGAGCGGGTCGCTGTAGACTGAGGCAATGTGACCTGATATTGGTTGCATCCGGGTTTAAGTCAGGCAGGATCCTGACTGGCAGCTGAGATGTTGGATTGGGCAGAGTTTGGTATTGGAAGCGACTGAGTATTGCTGTCCTCTTTATTTCGTCAATACCAACACTTTGAGCGGTAACCAACATGTCATGTCACAGGGATTGTTGGGCGCGTCGTATTCGGGATGTCCGAGCCACATATGCGTGAATAATGCAGTCAACTTGCAGTCAACTTGTAGCTACGCAAGATTCTGATTTGTTCCAGGTAAGCGCTGCTCTCAGAAGGATGCGAATGGATGTGGGCTTGTAGAAAGCGCCAATTCTGTAGAGGACAATGTGACCGCTATGACAATGGATCTTATCTGACTGGGGGAATGGGTACATACCCCTGCGGTGTTTCAAGCTGTGCGCGATTGCGCATAATCACAGCCTGATCTGATCAGTGGCCACAAGCCCTGCCGCCAATTGACTCATGTTCCTGTGGACAAACAACCCAGAGAAACCCTTAATGTCTTTGACTTTGATGTACGACAATGGGTGACGACGACGATCCCCGAGGCTTTTTCCAATCCGTGCTTGAAATATTTACTCGGACCCGGCCACAAAAGTCAGGGAAGCCTCAGTCACTGAGAACACGGCGGCAAGAGGCCTGGTTACGTGCAGATGCATTTGCGCGACAGGATGATCTTGACGGAGCGGACCCAGAAAGCGTGGAAAGGACTTTGCGTGCATGCGAACGCTATGTCCAAGACGACTATGACCAGGAGATAGACTCTGTAAGTACTTTTCTTATACAAGAAACTCCATGTCCCCGATCGCCCGGCCCCTCTGTTCCTATCCACTAACGAGACCTGTAAAGAATTCCCGACAACCTGGACTTGAGCGGTATCCAGGACTTCGCCACATGGTTAACAATCCAACGGCCGATCCGTATGCCGAGCCCAGAACATCTACTCACCGAAGAAAGAGAGAAAGACCATGCGAAGATATTTTGGATGAATTTGGAATTTTGGAACAGGGAAGCAAGAAGCGTCGAGTTCTGTGTCGTCAAGAGCCAAACCATGAGCCCAGCTCCCAAGAGCCCGATGCCGACTTTGCAATGCTGATGAGGCGGCATTTGATGACCTTGGACGACGCATTGCGAAGGCATTGGGTTTGCGTTTGCCAAAAGTGCTCGGGGCTGACTGTGAGACTATCACTGCCGCAACACACAAGGGGTCTCGAGGCTGAGGCTAGCTTCGAAGTCTTCTTTGGCGTACGGTCCGTACCAGCTACTGCCTTACAAGAAGGCAAAATCACCGTCAAGTAAGCTCCCGAAGGCCTCTATGCGTCTTGTTCTTACTAAAACCTCCCACACAGAGATTTACGCAATAGCACATCCAGGTGTCCATCTGAGCCCATACTTAGCCATCCACCTGAATTTGCTCATATATGCCGGAGCATCACAGAGTCCCTCGGTCAGCGAAACTGCCTACATTTGGCTCTGGAAGATGGAATATTCCAGCGACTTCGACCGCAACTGAAAAGCTTTGGCAGTGACCGGGCATCTCGAACAATACCCTTGTCAGCATTGTTCAATCGCCAGAAAGAATTACTTCGTGGTGAATCGGTACTGCCACTGAAAGGGAAGCGAATCTTGGCTCTTACTCTGGCCTCGGCACTCCTCCCATTCTTGGAAACACCGTGGCTGCAATTCTCTTTCGACCATTCGAAAATTCAGTTCTTTGAGCCAATGAAAGATGGAGAACTTCCTGATATCACGAAACCCTTTCTGGCTTTGGAGCATGTTCCGACTACCTCAGCTCGCATTGCACATGCTTCAGAAGGGCCTGACTCCCTTAAACATATTGTTCATCCAAATGCCAGTGTACTGGCCCTAGGCATACTCCTATGCGAACTTCACTACTGCATACCTGTGGAACTAATGTCGAAGAGCTCAAATGCTGAAAAGGGCGTCAACGATGATATGTATACCTGTCTTGATAAACTCGAAAGCTTGGAAGACGATGCTGACGTCGACTACTACCTCGCGACAAAAGCATGCCTTACTGGTGATTACTATCCTACTGGAGAACGCGCAGGCTTTGAGGATGTTGGTGTTCAAAGACTCTTCTATCAAAATGTTGTCAAACGACTCGAGGCCGTCGTATCCAAGTCTTGGGGCATTCGATTGGACAACCTGGGTTCATTTGACTCGCGGCAGAATCAATCTTGCTGGGGCTCCATCGGCCGAGAGGTTGTCCGGCTGCATACAAGCCAGGTTGATCGGTTTGACGGGGGAAGGCTGATAACGTCAAACCAAGACCGCGAGATGTCTGACACAGTAACCAAGAGTTGTCCAGCGGTTCACTCAGAACTTTTGTCATTAAGGGAATCTTCTTCGGAATGCCGAAATAAAGGCCGCTTCAAAAAGTTATCAGAGACGAGCTTGAGCTTTTTTGATGCAAGCCGACAGATGGGCTCTGAAAAAGAGTAAGGCGTCTTCCAGCTGCTTCAAAACTGGTTATCGCTAACAATATTTCAGAAGTCCACTTTCGGAACGATGGATGAACAATCTGCTTTCCTCAATCTATCAATTCGTAGATCTTGATATTGACCACGTCGAGCCAGTACGAATAGCAATATTGGATTCGGGACTAGACACCGAGAGCCCATTTCTTTTCGAAGATCAACAGTTACCAAACCCAAGAGTCAAGGAAGTTCGAAGTTTCATACATGGAACAGAGCCGCACGACGTCCAAGACGAGATCGGACACGGCACTCATGCTCTCGGTCTCCTCCTCAAAGTGGCACCATGCGCAGAGATATATGTCGCTAAAATTGCGCGAGGAGAAGCTCTGGGTTCCAATACTTATGATGACATTACAAAGGCAATTAATTACTCTGTCGAACAATGGGGTGCAGATATTATATCGATGTCATTCGGAATCCGCGAACAACATGAAGGAATGAGCCGTGCTATCTCTAATGCTTTGAACAAACGGACGTTGATATTCGCTGCAGCATCCAATGATGGAGCGAACCTTTCTAGGGCCTTTCCAGCTAAACTTCGTGGCGTATTCTGTATACACTCAACAGATGGAAATGGTAACCCTTCTTCCTTTAACCCTACAGCAAGCAAGACAGACGTCAACTTCAGTCTCTTAGGCGAGAGTGTCTCTTCACACTGGCCTGCCGGTTTGGATGGACACGATCAGAGCGTCAACGTCATGTCAGGGACCTCCGTCGCAACACCCATCGCGGCGGCGTTAGCCGCATCGGTCCTATCTTTCGTCCGTCAGCAGGATCAAACTGCCGCTGTAGAAAGCGATCGCCTGGGGCCATGGTTAAAGATAGATAGCTCCATGGATGCAGTCTTGAAGGAGATGGCCACAAGGCGAGGAGCAGGTTACGACTGTATCACGCCTGACATACTCTTTACTAAGGGCTCAACGAGGAGGTTTGTTTATGCAAGAATTGAACATATCAAAAAGAACATTTACAGACATTGATAGAAACCTCAGTTTAGCAAATAAACTTCTATTGATGACTGGGGCTTCCTACTGAAGCCATGTAATTTGGTGAATTCTTTAAGCTCGAACACAACAGACGTCCCCATTCCCAGTTTCATCGAGAGCTAGCTCAGCAGACTCCAGTTCAGCTCCATTCACTTCTTCAACCAACAAACATTCATCATCATCTTTCTTTCCACCAACTTTCATCAAAGCGCCCTCAATATACTCCTCAAGCTTGACTCTCCGCCCAAACCTCAACCTCTTCACAGAGAACGCAAAGACGAACTCAGACTCACGATTGGACTCCGTTTTATCATCATTCGTGCGAGTCCAATGACCTTTCGGGCCAAAGGTTGTGCCCAGGGATGGAATGTCGACACCAATATTACCTTTGACCGTAGTTGTTTGTGACGTAGAATATTTGATCTGGGCACCCTTGACGATCTTGAGACCCGTGACCATGAAGAGCTCATTCACGGGCTTAAACATCTGTCTGGGCTCTTTCAGCCAGTTGCGCACAGCCGATGCCTTGATAGCTTCTTCCACGTACGTCTGGGTTGGTTCGAACGCCAGAGTCGTCAATTTGTCAAAAGCGAACGTGCTCTCTGTTTTGTTGCTGTGCTCAAAGTCCACCTCTGGGCCGAGTGATAGTCCACCGGTAGCCACCTGCAGGAAATGTGCATATATACCGAGTGACTTTCCTCTCTCATTTGAGACAGTCTTCTTCCAGTCTGTTTCCTCGGCAGGCGGAAATGCATCGGTCACGGGAACAATACTGCCTCTGTTCATAGGGTATTGTGGTGCAGACGTAGAGCGGATGATTGACCCGAGGCATAATGTGCCTGTTGGTGGTGGAGGGATGATGTTAGATGTCGGACATAAGAAATATGTCTTGGTAATGGACATCTTCAATACAAACGCCTCGTAGATAAGTTCTCTTTTGAGCAGACTGAAGTTGTCGAAGGAGCATAATGAGACCGTTGAGAGAGATTTGGTTTCTATACTTGTTGTCAGGTGCGTTCCAACGAATCAAGATATGCCACATCGAAGAAGTTTGTCACTTCTGCCTGGTCCAACCCCCGGTAGAAGAAATAGCAACATTCTGCGTGTCTGCTGGTGCTTGAATCATTT
Source organism: Fusarium caatingaense (assembly GCA_013624355.1). NCBI lineage: Eukaryota > Fungi > Ascomycota > Sordariomycetes > Hypocreales > Nectriaceae > Fusarium > Fusarium caatingaense. Next base: position 101,770 of record JABKKP010000061.1, on the reverse strand, counting down.
GGGACCAACAGCCGACTGTAGGGCGGGGATGTAGGCGCTTACTTGCGTCACCCGTTGCATTTAACTCCACTACTACAAGACCCTGCCAAACTGTACTATACCTGATAGGCGCTGGGTGTTGACCTAGAAGAGTGCTGAAGACTCAGCTGAAACCTCAACGGTACGAATACGAACATGATTTGAGGCTCTGGACTTTAGCCACCTTGGACACACTCATTGAGATGCAGCATATATCACTATTAACCCTAAGCAGAACTGAATTATCTGAAACAAATTCTTCCCAGCCAATAGATGATTTACCAATAACAGGAGCAAATGCGGCTAAACCACGGCAGTATCTTTATCTTATCTACCCCTAACCTAACTCTGGTTGCTTTTTTTCTGATGCAAGACTCGCTGCATCGGGCTGGTCCAATCGAGGTGATAACAGGGAGAAGACCGGGAGCAGTACTATGCTCTCCTTCTATAGCACTTCAACACAACACATCCTTCAATTCTGTATCTCCGTCTGTTCTCTGGATCGAAATTTCCACATAGCCTGTTTTAAGAAAGTGAATACGCGTTAAGCTCAAGTATCCTTTCTGCGCCATCCACAATGGACTCAGCATTACACGGTCAACAGGACAAGCCGAAGAAGTCTCGTACAAGCACACAAAAAGTTCAAACAGGATGCATCACATGCAAAAAGCGTCATATCAAATGCGATGAGACCAAGCCGCATTGCAGCAATTGCCTCAAAACCCGAGGACATTGTGAAGGTTATGCTATTCGAACAAGGAAGAAATCTCCTGGTCCTGTTCAGATTCGCTGGAATGTCAGTAAATACAGTCATGCTACGAGGCCAAAAGTAGCGATACAGTTGCAGGTTCACCCTGACTCGGTCGACTTTCAGGATGCCACATCACACCTCTACTTCCATGAGTTCGTAAGGCTGACACAAGGGTCTTGGCTCAACGCAGCGGCCAAGGATGACCTTTGGAGGGTTACCATGCCGCAGCTCGCTCGCAACAACGATGTGTTTCGCTCGGCTGCCATTGCCATCGGAGCGCTAAGCTTGTGGCATCGCGATTCAGGTGCCAAGTCACTTCGCAAGATATCAGCGCCTTCACGGCTGATATCCCAGGAGGAGAAGCACTACTTTCATGCCCTAGTCTATTACTGCCGGTCGTTAAAGCTACAATACCAGCGAGCTTCTCCTCAAGACGCAGTCTTTCTGTCATTATTGCTCTTGTTCTTTGAGAGTCTTCGAGGCAACCGGCAAGCTGTTTTAGACCATATCAATCACGGACTAACTCTTTTGCTTACCCTCTTGACAGAGAAGAATTCACAGTCCCTAATCCCAACACTGGCTCCAGATCCAAAAGTTTTCCTTGCAACGGTGTCAAATGTCTTTACCCAGTTGTCAACACAGGTCCGGAGCGTTATCCGCGGAAGAATGACTCAAGGGCCCTCCCTTCCTAATCTTACCGCCGAACTGCGTAGGAGAAATTACTCGATGGAGACATTCATGCGCCGTCTAAGTCAGTTGTCTGACTCACCCGTGTATACCCAGATTCCTACGGCCTTCAACACACTGGATGATTTCGAAAGTTACTGGGCTTCCAATAGTCATCGCCAGACTAAGATAATATCTATCATGGCAGACGCGATGCAGACCTCGACTGTAAAAAGGCCAGGAGATCAAGATGCTACTGATACCTTCTTCTCCAAGTTCCTAGGGAATAGTCGAATTCGAGAGTTCTGCAAAGACTCGCAAACAGAGTTGCAACTGTTGAATGCGGCATACATGCCTCTCTTCAACAGAATCATAATGACCGGGGCCGGATCACCAGACTACCTGAAGGCTATACATTTCCGCTTACAGTATCTGGCAGGCTATGTCATCGAAAATCCCACAAACTACCTCGACGTTGAGACATTGAGCTTGCAAACACCCCTCTTCCGCGAATACTTGTCTCTGGCTGGTGCTGCGTTGAGGGCTACCAGCCGACTGACGGACAACCCAGCTTATAGCTTATCACTGCAAAGTGATCTTGTATGGCAGCTATTCAACGTAGCAATACTATGTCGAGACCCTCTCACACGGGATGACGCATTAGGGTTGCTGAGGAACTATCCCGGTCAGGACGGGTTATGGAATACGGTCTCACTTTACCTGCTAGCGTTGAGGAATCGCGATATAGAGAGGATCAATGCACAACAAGGTACGCTGGCAGAGCAGTGGAGTCGACTACGGCGTCGCGAATTCGTTTTCGAGGACTGTGGTAATCGTATACTACTACGGTATCTCGAAGAGAATCAGCAAACGAACAGATGGCAATTGGTGGAGGAAGTAGCAGAAGTCGGACAGGAATTGGAAGATGTCAAATGGGTTCGACAGCCACTTACTGGGTCCGAGGGCTTACTTATGCAGGAACTATATTCTGCTTGATTGCTCATAGGAGTCTACCCATGTGCAATAACAGGACATGTTTATCGGCACAGACCATTATCATTGCTGGACTCGCGCAATGGCTTGTCTGTCCCTATTCGCTTGTTTTGGATTGAACAGCGAAGCGAATGTATAGCCCCAAGATTGACTGGGATATTCCTGATGAAACGAATAGCGAGGCGTAATAAAAGCACGAAGGAATGCCTATAGTATCCTACATATCTATCCTCACATATGTCTCGAGGACCACTAGTGTAGAGATATATTGTGTCTGATCGCTCTTAATGTAGTGGATACATGTATCTGGTGGATATTTTGCCTTGATGACTCGTCGACACCTTGAATTTTGGGATTCTATAGACTGTCTAGATTAAATACAGCCGACTCGTGTCCTATACAATGCAAAGGGGTCGCGTCAGATACCAGCGGCTCCAACCAGACTTGCGTACTTGAGAGAATTTAGCGTCGCTGAATATTGGTCTGCTGCAGGCGAAAGCGTTACAATGATGGCAGAGTTAGCTTTTCCTGTAGCTATGAAATGATCGCGTAGTACCATTGTCAAGGTCGAAGATCTGAATGGTATCCTTGCTTCATTCCGAGACCAGGCCCTCATAACTTCCTTCAGTGCTAACAGATCACTATTGATTTGACGACCCTCTTGGCGCTCTTGCGGAGTCTGTTTAAAGGTCGTTGGTCGAGACCCATTGCTCTCAAAATACTCAGCACCAGCAAGATCGACAAACACCATCTTTGCTCCAAGGCATGGGGTGATGGTTGATGCAAGAATTTGTTCAATCTTGATTTCAGCTTCAGTCACTCGAGCCTCGTACTGCGCTTTCTCTGCCTCGACCGCGTCTATCCGCTCTTGATCTTGTTTGTAGTCCGGGTTGGGTACGTATCCACCGTCAGGCGTACAGATTATGCTCTTCATTGACTCTTGTATCTTTATGTCTGTTGCACGTTTTCCGACGGGCACGAGCTCGGATTGACGGTCATATAGAGCATGACGTGCATCGACAAGAGGTTGGCTGATAATCTCCAATTCAAGCACAGCATGGGTCCTTGAGCTTTGATTGTGGACGGTCGATGAACCCTGTGCTCGCTGGCTAATAGCTTTCACGAATTCCTGTCGAAAGCTTTCAAACTCCCAGCATGGTATTTGCACAATGGGGCGAACTCGCACTTTTCCCTCTTGAAGAATTTCAGTCTCTCCACGAATATGGACTTTACCATCAGGGCCTTGGCGGACATGACACTGAGTCCGGTTGTTGAGAAGGTCAAAAGCGGACTTGTTGCGCAATTCAAACAAACTGAACCCAAGGCCAAGTTTTTGTTGTCCATGTTGTTGGTTGAGGGAGTGCAAGGCGCGAAAGAGCTGCTTTGCAGCAGCCAGGCATAGCCCAAGCTCTTGGGTATCTTGGAAGTCGTACCCCAGGATCGTGTGCGCTTTTCCACTGCCGGAGTGACCGTAAGCGAAAAGGCTGCAGTTCTGGCCGGATAACATCTTGGGGATGTTCTGCGCCACAATAGCTTCGTACACCTGGTGATTGTGATGTTCTGGGTGAAAGATAGAGTGGAAAGCTGGAGAACTGGTCCAAGGACGACTCTCGGCTGTAGATTGACGCTTTATAGTGATGGATAATTGGTTGTTTAAGTTTGATGTTGTGTTGTGATAGATGCTCCCAAACTCCGTTTCTGACGATTCGAGTGGTCGCCATCTGGCAAAAACGCTGATAGGAGGCATTTTGAGTGGAGGATGAGAAAAGCTGATATGAACTTGGAGGACAATGGTTCGTAGAAGATGGGAAAAGGACCCTTTAAATAAGTCAATTGAAACCCAATTGTCGGCAGACAGAAGAATTCTTGAAATTCCTTCCCTCCTTTGTCATATCATTGCTTCTGCAGTATCATAGGTGGGCCTCAGGTGATTCCACAATGCTGAAAGACGTCCATCCTTCTGATTGGTTTGCTTGCCACTAATGCAAGCGTCGTAAAACACATTACCGCTTTTGGCAGGTTTACGTACAATGACCCTTGCCTTATACTAGCTGCCGAGACTAGCTCTTTAGTGGTAAAGGGCCCAGCATGGAGCTTCAACAAACATGGAGCCGAACTGCTTAAAAAGAGGCAGTACCATTTATTTACTAATTTCCTGTCTGTCTGCCTCTTCCTGGCTGTGATTCATTCCCACATACTAGCAGCTCAAGAGTTAGTCATCCGTCACCTACAGTCGGTGAAAATGTCGTTTTTTACGCCCATGACCGGTATCTAAGGATGTGAACGTATCAGGGGTGGAATCAATCAAGGTAAAAAAGGAAGAAACAAAGATATACCCCAGCTGATATTACCAAGGTCAATGATATAGAACTCAGTATCTGGGACGTAGTTTACCTGGTCCTATTTAACAAAAGAAATATAACCTCCCCACATACCCTGACTTGAGCCATCTCCGCACGGCCTCAGATTCGTCAAAGACCGCGCAAGTAACTGCTCTACAGGTATCCCTTCCACATACTCAAGGCAGGGTTGAGATGGGCTACGAAATAAACGACTTCAATCGATCGCAACGGAGGCAATGGTACCTGCCGTCGGGAAAGGGTCTTTGCTTTTCCCAAGGCATCATTCCTTATCGAAGTCCCAGATTTAAACATGGCGCAAATCTGCGACCATGAAGTTTGTAGTGGATTTCAAAGTAATGTTTTCTCTAGGAGAAAGGTGTTAGAAGAACAAAAGAAAGTAATTGTAACAAAAGAAAGAGAATAAAAGCCGGTTCCTCTCATCCTCGTCCAAGCCAACACCGTAGCTTGAGGCAATCGCCCTTACAGAGCAATATCAGGGTTGAACTCCAAAGCCATCCAAACATCAAGGTAAGGTCCGCTACCAGCCTGCCACTTGTGGTAAGGGTATGAAACAGCATTCTCCTTGTTTCGAACAGCATTACCGTACGAATCACGGTACCACATTCCGCCATGCTCGTAAAGGCGTGGGAGCGCGACGTGGTCAAAGTCCTTCTCGCTGGTAGCCTTGGTCTTGCCATCCTTGAGACGAGACATGCCACCGTTGCCGGTACCGGGAGAGAGACAGATGTGGATCTCCTCGAAGATATCGCCGGAGTGGTTGTGGACGCCACAGTCAACGTTAGTGCCTGCCATGGATGTTAGTGAGTTGATGTTATGAAGGGATGGGTGGACTTACCAGCTGTCCAGAACTGCATGTGTGCAATCTCAGTCTTATCATCCGCGAAACGGAAGTGGAAGCCAGTCATGTTCCAGAAATCCTTGCCCTTGAAGGCCCCGCCGAACCAAAGATCCTCGACCTTCTTGAACTTGAGAGCCTCAAGATCAAGACCGAGCTTGTTGAGTTCGAAGGTGGTCTTGACAGGGACATCTTCAGTCTTGGCCCACTCACCATCCTGGCCGGTAGGAACAAGACGAAGAACGATAGCACCGTTATCACCAGCATTGAAAGTGCAGTCTTCGCTGGTAACAGGTGTAATAGCGGGGAAGCCCGAGTTACCCAGTGGTTTGCGAGTATCATCTCCGTTGTGTATAGAGCCATACAGGACCTTAATACCGTCCTCCTTCTGAAGCTGAATCTTGCCACCCTTGGGGTGGAGTTCGATGCTGATAGCGTAGTTGGCTACTTCAATCAGAGGAAGTTTCTGCGACTGCTGAACCTCATGAGGTCGAGCGAGGTACACAAGACCCTCGTTATCCCAAGCAGTGGGAACGATGGGTGCTTGGGTTGGAGTCTCGGAAGCGTACACGGTTTTGTTGAGGTGGAGAGTTGTGACGGGCTTGGGCTCCTCATAGTACTGCTTGACGTTGTAGCCGATGGATACGAGATCAAGTTTGCCGGCGCCGCCGAAGTTGCTGGGGTTTGTCAGTGGGGTTTGGGTGAGAGGAGAAGAGGACTTACCCAATTGCGATGCGGGCGGATGATTCGTCGGCAATACGCCATTTGGCGAAGATGCCCTTCTCGAGGTCGATGGGCTTGTAGTACATGATTCCCTAGACTGGTCAGACGGTAGTTGTTACACGACGCTGGGAGGATAGGTACCTTCAAGGGGTGAGGGCCCTGGGCAGGCTGAATGATTTGTCAGTATTGTCTCATGGCTTCGATAGAGGAGTGACTTACAGGGATAGATTCATCCTTATCGTCACGGTCAAGAGGTCCAAAGAGCGCAAGCAGGAACTCATCATTGCCGTCGCCTGTCCAGATTAGCATAACCCACAGAACCCACAGGCTGAACTCACCATCAAAGTCAGCACAAACAATGTAATGACCCGGTCCATCACCCCTCTTAAGTCTCTGGTTAGGCGTGCCATAGGTATCAAGCACATGCCTCTTCCACTCGACATTCTTAAGACCACGGTTGGTCTTGGTGTAAACACATGCTGAAATTCCATGGAAGGGATCCAAAGTGGCGATGTAAGCGAATGGATCGTCACCGAATTTTCCGACGTCGGCGCAGCCCGATCCCCAATGGTCGCCGGAGCCTGGGGATAGAGAGTTAGGGAGTTGGCGGGGCTCTTTGGGCTCGCCAATGCCGATTATGTCGCGCTTCCAGACGTTGTCTTCGTAGTGGAGCCAGGTTGTTCCTTCGCGGGAGGAGATGATCATTGAGTCGAGACCATCTGGGCCGTCGAACCTATGATGGTTAGTTGGAGTATGATTGGTGGGATGGGCGGCTTACTTCTTTTGGGTGACTTCGTGGATGACGGTGAAGTGCTCGTCGTCGATGATGCTTCGGGGCCACTCGGTTCTAAAGAGTCAGCTTGAATGGGAGCTTCGGAGATATAGTATCTTACGCTTCGAGAACGTTCTCAGGAGCTTGGAATCGGATGATAGGGATAGGAGTAACCTGTAGCAGAGTGAGCAACACAAACCAATGCTAGATCAGAAATACTTACCTTATCAGCCTCACCACGAACAACGGAAGCAGCGACAACCTCAAGGAATGACCTTCCAACGTTAGTCTCACGCCAAACGCCCTCGCTCAAATACACTCACTTCTGAGTAAAGTATCCGGCCTTCATGCGATGCATAGCAGGCCATCGTCCAATCTTCCTCTCCTTCCACTTGCCATCACCAAGCTTATCACGACCAGGGTTCTCAAGCCAACTGACCCAACCACCAGCCATATCACACTTGAGCATGAAAGGACCGTAGGTATGGCAGATGATGAGATCCATGAGGCCATTCTTGGTGATGTCGCAGGCTACGACGGCGACGGGGCTGTCGAACTTGCCGATAAGATGCTTGGTCCATGCTGAATACTTAGTACTAAGATAGATGGCAGGAGATGGGAGGTTACTTACGCTGGGTTACTTCGGGATTGTGATACCCGTTGGTACCGGCCTTCTCGGAAGCGGCGTGGACGGCGATGGGGTTATCGATGAATTCGATCTCGCCGGAGACCAGACCGGAGCTAGATATGGTAAGTGGGTTATTTGCAAGGGAAACGGGGGTTTACGTGATAATACCAGGAACGGGGTCTTCCTTGTCAAAGTGGAATGTTTCGACCCAGTAGCCATCTGAGCGCTTGTCCTCAATGATGTTGGAACCGAATGAGGGTTCAGCGATGGTGGGAGGAGACATGATGATGATGATGTAAATTGTAGTGTTGAATGAATGAATGAGTGAATGAATGTGATGGTTTGATCGGATACTGACGAAGGCAGTATTGTTAGACTATTTATACAACTTCATCAGCACAAGTTGCGGCCATAAATCACATGTAAAATATTTCGACCATCACTTCAAACGTATCTTGAGTCTCGTCGCCCAGTGCTCGATTCCTTTGAAGTTGCAAATGAGGTTCGCATCTGTTCAGCCGCACTGCAAAGACTAACGACATGATCGTGGAGAGACGCTCGCATGCCAAGAACATGGACATGTTCAGCCAAACTGCCATATACGGATGAGTATCGTCAGTCTGAGCCCGTATTATGGTACTGGATACATTACTGATTGGTCAGTAAAAGTGCTGAGTGTTTCGCGGTCGCGGAGCTTTCTTCACTTCCCACCAGTTCGTCTCAGATCCCCTCTTTTGCAGAATGTCGCTATGATCATGGCGTTACTCCTAGCCTTCTGGAACATTTATTCTTGTTGCAGAACATGAACACGTCCATCCACCAGGGACTTGACTTATTTCACTGGTCCCGCTTCCACTGCGGCTGAAGGTCTCCAAGTGCCGGCAGTCCGATACCCCAAGACCCTGAGACATGTCAGACACGGATGGACCAATCGGAGAGAAACATTGGCTTGAAGATGTTCGAGGGCCTCAATTTCGAGACTTTGGGGCTTAGTGGAGATGACATATCCCTTTGAATCTGGCTCAGGTCTTTCCGGTTTCGCAGTATGATCCAGTCTGGCAACGGTTCAACCCAGGAGTCGGTATGCGCCACGGTACGAGCCGACATTAGCTCGTGAAATTAGTGCGACAATCCTGAGGGTCCTACAGTGATGAAGCGGCAGTTCAATTGACTCTTTAACTTGACACCAGAGCCAATTGCGGATAATCGCGAATTGGAACTAATGCAATTTGCATTGCTATAGGTAGCTCATGTTCGCTGAGCATATTTGCGGTATCATATAAGCCTCTGCACTTGTTGTCTCCTGGTCTGACGAAAAGTGACGTTTCTAAGACCTGCGTCGGTATTTGTCTCATGATGGCACCGGTCACAAACAGTCACATACCAACAGCAACTTCAGCTCCCGAAAGTAAAAACATGTCAGTTCAACGGTACTCAGAGCAATATCCAAAAGTCATATTTCCCCTCAAAATAGTCAATACGCCGAGCTCATACAAATACTGCCCTCGGTGAATCCCCCACGTCAATCTCAACTCGCTGAGTGCTTCTGTCTTTGAGAGATGAGTGAGTGCCTACAATTCCTGACTTCCCTTTCCAGCAACTCCGCTTATACGCCGCCAACTACAACCCCTCCCTGCAAAGACTCGTAATTCTGAGCGTGCAATGCATTCAGCTTCCTCCATCCGGCAGTTTCACGTCCATCAATCAATAATGTTAGTCACTCCATTACCTCAAATCCACAGCTGCATATGTAAGTGAGACGAACCACAGCAACGTCAATCAGAGTTACAGAATTAGTTACACGACATGGTAAGCTGAACAACCCAAACGTTCTGATCTCAAGTATTAATACAACGCTTTCTTCTCTCAATATTCACATTCTTCATCACTCACTCACATTCACTTATCTAATTATTCACTTGAACTACCTTCAACATGGGTTGGGCAGAAGACGTCAAGATTCGCGACCCGTACAACTTTGTCAAATCCGATGACTTCTTCCAAAGCATTGACAATGGTTCTACCAAGATCAATCGTCCCAAGTCCATCAGCTTCAAGGAAAGTGATCAGCTTATGAGCGATGGCACCAAGAATCCTGCTTGTAGCCACGGTCGCGTCTTTCGCTTCAACGATAATTCGCTTCTGTTGATTCAATTCGTTCGTCCCAAGGTTTGGCAGATTCGATTTGATCCGCACAATGAGAAGGGTGAAGATTTTACTGATTTCAACACGTAAGTTATCCACCTGATTGAGAAGTGGTACTGGGCTAACGGCGGTAGTCGAACCATCATCAAGGACACCCTCAGCTCGCTTATCAAGACCCTCGATGGTCTCGAAAAGGTGTCCTGGGACGTCGAAGTCCTCGAGGACCCGCAATACATCGTCTTCCAATCCGTCCTCAACCCCAACACTCCCAACCGTCAGGTCCAGCTACAGATTTACATCCAGCGCGATCCCTTCCAGATCACCGTCGTTCGCGTCCTTGAAAGCCAGCCACCTGCTGAGAAGCTGCCTCAGCTCCAGAAGAAGGCTATCCATGCCGACAAGATCGACTTGCATGAGACAAAGGGTGCGCAGGCGGCCATCATTTGGAAGACTCGACCCAGGGGATTGATGTACACTGAGCGCGCGACTGTCTTGGCGGTTGAGAAGTCTGTTACTGCGGATTTCATGGGCTTTGGTGAGCAGGGTGGTAAGCATCTGTTCAAGAAGAAGACGTACATGAACTACTTCAGTAAGTCACTCATTGAGTTGCAATCTATCAGATACTTATTACTGCAGACTTCGACAACATGCGATACCAGAACGTCTACGGTAAAGGCCCTCTCGATGACCGTGAGCCTCTGTACCACTCCGAGCCTTTCTGGATCGAAGTCGACTCCCACCCAGGCTATCGCTCTCAAGTCTCGACCTTCATCGACAACTACTCGCACATTTGCGTCGACGTAGGCGTTAAAGATGCCGGCGCAATTCGCGTCGCAACTCGCTTCAACGCCTTCCGCGCCATCATGGTCGCAGGAGACAGCATGCAAGATCTCGTCTCAACCTACACTTCAATCGTCGGAAAGCCGCGTCTCAAGCCTCGATACGTCCTGGGTTACCATCAAGCCTGCTACGGCTACGACAGCCAGGAGTCCGTTCTTGAATCAGTGGCTGAGTACCGCAAGCATGACTTCCCTATTGATGGTATGCACATCGATGTTGACATGCAGGATGATTATCGTACTTTCACTATCGACAAGCGCGATAACCATTTCCCTGATCCTGTCAAGATGTTCAAGACTCTTCGTGAGCAGGGTGTCAAGTGCAGTACCAATATCACACCTTACATCAGCTCCATGCCCAGCGATAGCTACAAGACCCTCAACGAGGGTCTTGAGAAGGGTCACTTCATCAAGGATGATCGCGATCTTGATCCTACGGCTCCAAATTACTGGGACCACCGTTATGTGGGCTGGTCTGTCGGAAACCAGATCTTCTTCGACCCTAACACGAAGAAGCCTGAATACTACCAGCCAGATGAGTCCAAGTTTGTGGATACCTTCAACTCACAGAAACCCTTCCACGGAGGTGTTTTCTACGGTTGGGGTAATGGTCATCCTGGACACTATCCTAACTTGAACAATAAGGATGTGCGAAAGTGGTGGGGGAAGCAGTATCAGTATCTGTTTGAGTGTGGACTTGACTTTGTCTGGCAGGATATGACTGGTCCTTGCATTGCTGAGGAGTATGGTGATATGAAAGGGTAAGTCGCCACCACTCTCGCCCTCGCCCATTGTCAATACTAATATGTCTAGTCTTCCTTTCCGTCTCAACCTCGACTCTGATGGCTGGTCCAAGGACTCCAACAACGCAATCCGCAAAAAGGCCATCGAGATCTGGTCCCTCTACAGCTACAACCTTCACAAGGCCACCTACCACGGCTTGAACAATATTCACACGATCTCGGACGACCTCAAATGGCGTGAGAATCGTCGCAACTTCATCATTGGTCGCGGTTCATTCGTCGGTAGTCACCGTTACGCAGGTCTCTGGACCGGTGACAACGCTTCCACATGGCAATTCCTCGACATCTCCGTCGCCCAGGTCCTCGCGCTCGGAATGTCCGGTATCACAATCTCAGGCCAGGATGTCGGCGGTTTCGAGTTCGTTGACTCTGAACATGACTTTGTCAACCCGGAACTGTTGATCCGCTGGTACTCTGCTTACTCGCTTCTGCCGTGGTTCCGAAACCACTACACCAAGCGTCGTGACTGGATTGATGGACCTAGAAAGGGAACCATGAGGAAGGATGGTAAGCTGTTCCAGGAGCCTTATGCTTATCAGAAGCATTATGAGCAGAATGGTTGGAAGTATCAGGGCCGTGAGAATATGCTTTACAGGGCTGTTCTTCCTGTTTGCAAGTACTTGATCAGACTTCGATACAGTCTCATGCAGCTTATGTATGATGCTATGTTTGAGAACATGATTACTGGTCTTCCCATCGCCAGAGCTATGGTAAGTTTTCGAACTATCTATACGAACATTACTAACTCTTCAGGTCATCACCGACGATATCGACCGTAGTCTCTTCAACGCCGATGTAAGTTCCCCGTCACTATACCCACACTCGACTAACTCTTGCTCTTTAGAACCAATGGTACACTCGCAGCCAGTACATGGTCCGCAACGACCTCCTCGTCGCCCCAGCCCTCATGGAGGAATCCAAGCGCGCCACCCGCAGGCTCTACCTCCCCTACCCCGACAAGTGGTTCCCCATGAACCTTCGACCTGACGATCTCGGCGTTCCTCTCAACAAGGCCGCCAACGGAGGAGACCACATCGAGTACGACTGCCGCATCAGCGCTGATGATGCTCAAATTCCTTACATCACTCCCATGTACATCCGTGAGGGTGGTATCATTCCCAAGATTGCGGTCCGAAACTACATTCCCGATCCTTCTCTTCCTGCTCAGGATCCTAACCCTATCACTCTTCACGTGTACCCTGGAAAGGACAACGTAAGTACCTTCTGGGTTCCTAGTATAAGACAGGTGACTGACTATTCAGGACTACGAAATGTTCCTCGACGACGGTATCTCTCGCGACTCCGCCCCCATCGACGGCCACAGACCCAAGGTCAACGGCAAAGCCACCGACGAAAAGGCCGCCAACAAGTACTGCAAGGTCCTAATCACTCAGAGATCTGCACCTATGAACGATGCCACCGGCGTCAAGTACATGCGCAGCATCGAAATCAAGGCTCCCTTCAACGGCTTCGGCGATCTTTCCTCTATCGTCGGAAAGGAGTACACCATTGCTCTCTGGCACGAACCTACTGTCGACATCAACACTCCTCAGGTTAAATCTGAGAACAGAGCTGTTACTTCGCGAACTGATGCTAATGCGAGGGTTACTCTTGTTACTCTGCCTGTCGGGCTTGCGCATACTGAGAAGGGTGTTGCTTTCAGCTTGACTTATGCTGAGATGCCGTGAGGTATATGTGGTGGATTTCCTCTTGTGTTGATTTGATATGTAGATTGGGGACTTACGCCTCGGAAAAACTCAAAAATAGTGGTGGATTTCCGTTGTAATCTCTTATTCTCTTGGATTGGACTTTTGGACGGGTCAATGATCATGATTTTGTGTGACTAATTGCACGAAGGAAACTTAATAATAAACCCAAATTGCCATTGTGCTTTGCGACATGCACCTTCTTAGAGGTGACTGTTACGGATGGAGGCTCAACCTGCGACTTTTCACTCAGTTCGTTTGTCTGTACGCTTTAAATGGTTTGCGTCTTGAGAAAACTTAAATGATGTATGGTGGGAGGCCGTTGTGCGTGATGACTGTTGTCGTAGTCGATGTTGTACGGAGGAATGTGAAAACCCCGGAAAGCATTGAGTCGTACGTTCACCTTGAACCTTTTCTTCTACCGGGGTATGGATCTAGGCAAGGCGAAAAACAAGCTCTTATGGAACATCAGAAACTTATAGTTCGTTGGAAGCAACGTTTTCCTAATTGCCATACCGTTTAAACTTCCCGCTATGCAGTTATGAAGCTTAACACAATGGCATTAGTGAGGCAATATGAAGTCGAGTAGAAAGTCAATCAAAACCCCAAAGTAAATCCACGATGTCGTCTTCTTCGTGTAGTATAAATACAAATCAACCTGCTCATCTTTCCCTTTCCATTCCACTTCTTTTCCTATTCATTCTACATCTCTCAGTTCAGAGTCGCTTTCATCCAGGTCTCATCTATATTCCAAATTTCTTACCAGCTGCAAAGGTATAAAACCTTGATAAGATGAAATATACTTACTTTGAAGTCGTGACCACATCGTCATTTACCAGAGTGACGATAACGATAACCCCAAGCAGGACCGTGTTGTAGTCGATGGTGTGTAGAAGGAAGTGAAACCCCCGGAAAGCATTGAGTTTTATATTCAGCTTGAATATTTTTTTCCCTTTCTTTTTTCTCCGGAGTAGAGGACCTAAGCAAGTTGAAAAAGAAGCTCTTGTGGAAATATCAGTCTTAGTGCTTCTAACTTATAGTTTATTAGAAGTAAGGTTTTCCTAATTGCTATTGTGTTTAAACTTCTCACTATGCAGTTGCTAAGCTTAATAATACAAGGCAATGAGTGAATCAATACAATGTTAAATAGAAAATTCTATCGAAACATAAAAGTTAAATATACAGTCATGTCCTTTCTATTTAGTATAAATATAAGTCAACCTAACCATGGGGAATTTCATTCCACCCCAACTACCCTTCATTCTGTATCTCTCAGTTCAGAGCCGCTTTCGCGTCATATTCTACATATCTCCTGACCTTGAAAAGCACAAAGATGCAAGAGCTCTACGACATGGATTCTCATTCCGAAGTTGTGGCCATAGAGTCAGTCATCAAATTGACGTTGACCACGGTCTTAACAATATACGACTCAGCACCTACCCCCAATTGCCAATACAAACTCGAAGATCAACACAAGGAAGAATCCGAACAGCAAAGCCCTTGCGAATCCACTCACCCACTCCTCAAATTCCCAAAAGAGATCAAGATTTGCATCTTCGACCATCTCGACCCCATAGACAGCACATCCTTCGGCTTAACATCTCAGTATATCTATCCCATCTACCACGATCTATTTCCCGAATCTCTCCCCCTCTACCAGCCAGGAGCAGGCCAATTAGCACTTCCGTGGAAGGACCGCGTTCCTGAACGTGAGTCAAAACCCCGCATACCAATTTGCTGGAAATGCGGACCAAACCGATGCGAGCTTCATCGCCACATTCAAGACTTTGTTGGACGTTATGCTTTGGAAAAGCAAAGCCAACGGCTACAGGAGAAAGCATTGCAAGAATTTGGTCCGTGCCTTCAATTTGGTTCGTTCCGTCCTGCATTTTGCGCTATGAAGGCTATGGGGTTCGATCCTTCTACTAAGTCCCCTTGTGGATGCTGGCATCATGATGTCAATTGGGATTAAGCCCTAGACTTTCCAAAGACACCATAACTCTACTTACGTCTCATGGTACTCATCGTAATGCCAGGTTCGTATGACACACGAGACATACATTCTGAAGGGAATCTTGGCTGGGAATTCTGCCTTATTTCTTCTTTATTCCGTCTTTCTTAATCCTCGTCTATGTATGGTCTTTGGTATGGTTGGTATGGCGAAGGAATATATCTAGGGCTGTGTAAAGAAGTTGCTTGCGCGGCCTTCGACGAAGCTGAGGCTGTGAGGTGGAGAATGATCGAGTCAGTAGACGTGGGGAAGTTATATTTTTGGTACAATAGTTGAGATCAGGATTGAAGTGTAATGCAATCGCCGAGTATCAATCACTTTCTTCGTAACTATTGACAGTAGTTTATCTTTGTGTCTTTGGTTTTACCTCAATTGATTCCAACCCTTGAACGTTCACATCCCTGCTTCTCATTTTGAGTATTATGATGATATGCCATTACAAACCCACTCAAACCCACCTTGTAGCTTCTATTATGGAGCGTCGTGTACCTATCATATGTGGGCTTGTAGATCGTGGAGCCCTGTCTGGCCCACTTCAACTATGGATCTCGAAGGCTTGTCGAGCATCTCCATAACCTTTGAGCCCCATTTATGATCTCCAGGCGTGCGCGCATCAATGTTTAGACGCGCGTCAAGCTCACTGTGGGTCTTTCTGGAATATCTTGAAGAACTTGAACATCTGGATTTAGATGATGACGACGACTACATCGAAACACGATCATGAAGGTAGAGATAGTAAAAATGGTATGAAGTGAAACTCTGCACATGTTGATCACTCTGCATTTTCAGGTTGAAATAATATTTGCTTGATGAGGAATGAGAACAGAGGAAGGACGAACAAGCAAGAGATCATGAAGTAACATTGTAACTTGTCAAAAAAATGGGCAATCACATTCTGTAGACTTTTCATCGTCTATTCTAATCTCTACACAAGCCACTACTACTTTGTTAGTTAATCCATTTCTCTCAGAGGTAGCTTGTGATGAGCGATACATACCCTATAGATTCGGATTTCGTAATTTTCCTGCACAAAACCCATGACGTGGTTGTCGATTTCGGGTCGATATATGGCTGTGAGGGTGCTCGTCAAAGGTGTAGAATGTGTACTTGATGCCCTACAGTAGCTTCAACTCTGATACGCGCAATTCCCTTTCTTTTTCTCCTCCGTTGACGCATAGCTCTTTCTAAAACATTGTTGGTGGTTTTCGAATTCCACTTACCCCGGGATAATGCGTTCTTCCTTTGTCGTCGCTGGTACGCCTTGTGGGTTACTCGGCCACACCTGACTAGGCATTCTACCAGCGAAATAGCGCCGTTGATAATGATGCAGATATTATTGCAAGCATCAAGTGCGTCACCGATGTTATTGGCCATTGTGAAAGATGTTTACTCGAAAGGGGGGATGGCTTTTGGTTGTAGGTTACTGATGTTGGTGGAAGAAAAGAAAAGTACCAGAAGGATGGAAGCATGAAAAGGCATTTTGTACAGCCTGAACTTTATATTGGAGTAGGGTAAAAGGAAAAGGTGTTGTGCAACCATTGCAGTCATGATGCTTCAAAGTGTAAATTGGTGGCGGAAAACCTTATACTCGTAGGCAGCTGTTAACCCGCATTGGCCCTAGAAAGAATTTTCATATGCCCCCATACACAAACATGCTCTACAGGACTTGCACTGACCTTCATAACTAGTATTTCATCTGAAACGCCACCGTTGAGAAAACGGAGGATATTGTTGTAGACCACACGATCCCCCTTGAACTAAGCTGTCGCCCTCCATCCCAAGCCTATTACGATTTAACGGTTATCATCTGTGACAAGACACCTGAGAATAAGGTTTCCATCATGACTTGCAATTTTAAAACACTATTACTCCAATGCTTGCACAATTTCCTTTTCATCCTTGCCTTGTGATAAGACGCGACCTGGCATAGCTGGCCAAAAGTTGGACGGGTTAATAACTATCAGGGTTGCCAGTAAGTGTGTTAATTGCGCAAGCTTATGGCAAGGCACCATGACTGATAATTATACCGAGTAAAGCATCTTGTTCGTTGTCAACTTTGAGTATTGCTTTTCCTGAATGGATACAGTCGTATTGCAATTTTACTCTTCCACCAAAACGTCGTGAGTCGTGAGTTGTAAACAGCTTCATCTCTTGACATTATGAACTGAGATCTGATATTGATATGTAATACTTGCCAGTTATGCTATACCAGTCGTGGTAATGCTAATTCGGGTCTACCTCAATAAGTCTACATATTTAAAGTATTGCTACTCTGGTACTTGCGTAGGATCGTCATATAACAATTCAAGGGACAAGAGCACAGTTGCTGAAGCTTTGTCTAATATCATTCTTGTCGATTTGGAGGTGATACTGAGTCCGGGAAATTCCCGTGTTGGTGCGGAGAAGTTCCGCCAATGCTAATTGCGTTGGTTATTGCAGCGAATAAAATTGATTGCATGCCTTTTGATGCAACACTTTCTCGCGAGTCAGGTGTTGATTCGCTACTGAGAGATGGGAAGCCTCAGATCGAGTCATGAGAAACCAGGTGAGACAAGACAATTCTAGACCATGACCCCTGTCGCATCTCACCAATAGCTCCAACAAATGCTTGCTTTTTCAGCCAGCCACAACATGAAAAGTTCCGCAGGGTCCAAGACATTTGATCGAGACATTTGTCTAACTAGAAAGCCTCGCGTTTCTATCAATTCATGCAGCGGTGAAGAGATAACCAACATGTCAACTTCTTTGGTCCCCAATGAGTACAGCGTGGAAGTAGGCAGCACTGTCGTACCAACCCTGGAGGATCGTCGACAGAGGTCTTTCGGATCTCAGACATCCTTGTCCGCGGGAGATAAGCTTGGAAATGTCCCAGCACGATGGTCTCTGAGCGCCGCGGATGACGGATCTGCAGATATTCTTTCCGTATTCCCAGCGCCGGGTCAAACAGCACCTTCATACGCAACCCTCCCACACATGGTCTTCCGAGATGCTGAGCTACCGTGGGCTTACAGAGCCGCTAACGATGATTCAGACCCTGGAAGCACAGCGGTACCCTGGTTCGCTCTGATCACCTTTACTCGCGATGAACTTGAGCTTCAGCCACAAAAGCAGAGCTCATTCTTCGGGGATGCGGAAGCCAAGATAAACGACACATTTGGCTGGGATATTTCTGTTGGTGATCTTGGATCTATCAAGGGTCCCGCACTAGCCAATTTTATCCCGAGCACAGATAGCGATCAGGATGCTGGAATCAAGACTAGCGTCATTGCTGTCAGTAGCGATCTGTTCAAGGGTCTATTCACGAGCAAACCAGACGGGCAAGAAGAGAGGGTCTTCGATGTATCACCATTTCAGTTCATGGCGCATGTGCGCAGTGAGACAAAAGATGACGAGAACGACCCTGCTACTTCCAGTATGGTTATCTCCCACAGACTAGGGCCCGGTGATATCGAGTACCCTACTCCCGTGGTTGCACACCTGGTATCTCTACAGGGTATTCACAGACGCCCTGTCACCTCGTTGGACGGGAAGTCCCGTGTTATCTTGACCAGTCTGTACAGTTGGTCTTATAATGCCATACCGCCAAACACGGGTGATCTTGGCAAATCTTTGAAGAACTTAAACTTGTCGATGCTCGGATCCGGGCGTGGGAAGTGCAACAAGGTCATCTCTGAAGGCTACACTGTGGTTCGTCACCGAGCCCAGACGGGCGAGCAGACAGCCGCTATGTACCGCGGTCCACTCACGCCAAGACGGGTGCCGTATCCTTTGGACAAGGGTGCTGCCAAGTTCGACGGAGATTTACGGATCTACGATCCGAATCTTGGCCTTGTTGATATCTCGTATGATTCGGCTTGGCGGTTGGGTAAAGCCTTGGCGTTGGAAGACCGCAACTTCACCATTACGCTTACTAGGCTACGTGGAAGACTTCAGACTCAAGGGCCAGAGAAGTTAACTTCCAGGCACGAGGTGATTGCTGGACTATCTGGCTTGATGGATAACCTTGGTACCTCCATTAATTCGCGTCCAGTTCTCGCAGAGAAGACCAATTTAGCCACTGTCGAAGAATGGCTGTTCAACCGCCTACTTCTCAATGGTGTACCTGCGCACTATCTGATCTCTGACCCTTCACATTTGCCATCTGAGTCTCTACGTTTCTTCCACATCGATAAGAACTGGACGGATGCGCTTGTCGAAGGTGCGTTAAGCTTGGCAGACCATCTCTCTAGCCAATCAGATAAAGAGAACTTACGCACGGGTATATGAGAAGCGCTCGACAAACGGCAAGTTCCGTCTTGTGGGCTCTTACTACGAAGCGAGGCACTAGCACAGTCTCCCCGGCTGGCAATACGTATGGACCGCGGCTCAAGTCTTGTTCAGCGCAAGCTAGCAGAGGACACTATGCTTGTTTTGTTAGACAGCCAACCACGTGGCGCGGTCAGCCTCACAATTACACCAGTGGGTCAACCAACATTTACCGCTGCTGCGGAATTCCTTCCCGTCGATGGGAATCGTGCGATACCCGAGGTCGAGGTTGTTTGCAAGACAAATAGCAATCGAATGCGATATCCGAGAGATGGATTATTCGACTGGGAAACAAGGACTTTGAAAATTGAGAAGTATGTTGAACGAGTGGTGAGCGAGCAGCTAGAGGAAGAAAACAGACCAACAGCTGCCGCTTGGGCTTTGCAGTTAGAGGAGCAGAGCTATACTATCACTGTTGACACTGATGATGTAAAGAAGAGGGCTTTTCAGGGAAAGGATTCTTCCACGAAGGGTTTCACTTTCAACATGAGTGAAATTTCTTCACTGGCAGAGGAGCCATGCTTTCGGCGAAGTACATAACCTATAGCATATTGGGTGATCTCGGGTAACGAGACGAAAACATTCCAATCCACAATGGCAATTCAACCCTAAAGGTTCCGAAGAGTTCTCCAACTGTGAAGTCATGATCGTGAAATCTCTCAATTAAGATGGAGATTCAGGGTAATCCTTATCGTGATCCTACCCGAAACAGCAAATCTATCCATCGGATCGAGTTCTAACCTTTATCTTCATCATCAAGTTGATCTCTGCACCACTTTTACTGCAAATCTTCCTACATCAGGGCCGATTCTGCATGTCCCGACGATATTTGACAGTTATCAGGAACTGGAAAAAGAACTCAAAGTCCCCAGAAATTCGGTCCGCGCACTGACTTGCTGCCCAATAGCCATGAAACCGCAATAATTCACCGATAACAATCTCGGATAATCTAGGAGAATTGAAGATCTACAGTAGATCTTGGCTTTGCTTGGATAATCTTCGCTTGACTCGAGCTGAGATAGCTGAGCCAATGACAATGACCTGAGACAACTCCCCTGTTCTGCCTACCACTGGATTATGCTTGTTTGTCCCACTCGATGAAGCTTGTCCCACTGAGTCGGAGCCTCCATGGGGGATAACCCTCGGTGCTTTTTGACTGAAACAATCTGGAGTCGCAATCGGACCGTCCGTAGGATTTCTCCGTTCTTTTTTTGGGGGGGTTGTATTCGTAAAGATCGACATGTATGATCCTTGACCGCGTAATCACCCTTGCGACATGCCGTAGATCAAATTGTTTATTCATCCTTTAGATAAGATTGTAGAGTTGTATACAAGCTTAAGAACCTTACTGGATAAAGCTTCGTAAGCACTTTATTTCCGACGTTACGTATACGCGTCGACCAATGGGGCTCATTCCGCCCACATATAGTAGATACTGTACTATAGCCCAAACATAGAAACCTATCATCTCTTCTATATTCTCCATAGATCTTCAATTGTGGCAGTGATGTCATGACGCGTCTTGTAGCCTCAAATCGAAAAGAAAAATCTTTTTCGTTTTGCATCTTATCCGTGCTTCTACGTGCGTCTTTTTTAAACTTGTTGTAAAAAAATGCGAGAGTCAAAGCGATGTTGATCAGTATCTGTGTGTCTCAGGACAAAGGCCCGCTCAACACGTCAAAGTGTCAGTGGGAATTTTAACTGCCGACCATCGTCATTTCTAGAAGCTTTAGTGGAAAAAATAGTGCTAGGACCTTATATCGCTTAGACCGAGCGGCTTAGACGGGTTCCATATGTGACGACTCAAGCAGGTCAAGCCACTGGACTGGGCCACTCGGTCAGTGACAAACCCCTGCTAGCGAATTGACAGTAGCCACAGTTGGTTCGCCGGGAGGAGGGGCCAATTAAGCAAGCAAGCTTAATACCTTGACAGGTTTCAGTCATAGTCTGTGCCTGCAACACTGTGGACCATTGGGTTCGTGAGGCTAATTGCTCGGGCTGTGATACATGCCCGTGTCCGAACTGTAACCTTTGTGGTGAAATGCAGGATATATCAGCAATATGTAAGAAACTCAATAAAGTCCAGCCTCAAAATACGATCCTGGGTGGGATTATCCCACAGTCTTGAGTCCTTCCCAGAAGAGCCGGCACTAGCGCTCGGCAGTACAACCCACCAGCCTTTCCTATTCAGGCAGTGACATGCAAGCCAAGAATACGGTCCGACTAATAGCAGAGCCGCAGTGGAAATAATCCCAGGACAGGCCCTGTCAAGATCACTCTGATATCTAAGAACACGCAAGCACGGACTGTATTACACCCCTTTGCTAAGCACGGCAAGTGATAGACACTCAAAGAGGATACTATTACCTTAATCTTGTAGCGAAACAGGCAGCGAGGCAGATTGGAGCCATGTAAACTGTGTTTGAGAGGCAGCTTGCCAAAACGGTCAGACACGATCGTCAGGAGAGTGATGAAAGTATATAGACCGTGAGCAAGTCACTTGAGTTTATGTTAATCGCAAAAAACATTGAGATCTTCAGATATTCGCTAGACGATCTGATCTGAGACCAACAACCTCTGTCATACACTCCTTCTTTTTGTTCTCTTTCGTTTTGAGCCTAGCTCACCCTCCCCCTCGTAAGATGGAACAGCTGATGCGCGAGCTCGGCCATGACAGCCAGTCTTTACGAGCCGACAGAGCACAGCTATTGGCTGCGCTCCCCACCACAGGGGAGTCGTCTACGCGGCCTCTCCAGATCCTCCACGATTTGTTGAAAGAGGAGTCTGGACCGTGGCCTGTTTTTGCCCTTGTCAAGTGTCTTACAAGAGTATACAAACATCTTCCCGAGGATGTGAAAACTGGAAAAGATGAAGCGTCTGCTCTTTTGTTAAGAGAGACGTCGGACTTGGTCAAGGCTTCATATTCTTCGCTTGCGCAGTTTATTGCGCCTGAGAATAAGCCTGCGCTGAGGGCTTCTTCTGGTGGGGATGTTATCTCACATCGCGAACTTCACAACTTCGTCACCGACTTCAACCTTCCTGTCGACACAGGGCGCAAACCTGTTGTTTCCATCGCCGTGCCGAATGGACCTCTACTAGCAGCGACTTGTATCGCTGTGACGACATATTACACAGCATCACCCATCAACCCCGCCGCCGGGCCAGAACAATTCCGAGCCGATATCCTACAAGCGCGAGCGGATTTTATCTTGACGACACACGAAGAATATGAGAAGCTACAACTCAACGCATCATGGGTGTCGGAGAATGGTATCCAGGTGTTTATCGTCGATTGGGTCGCTGGACAGGGTTTGTCTGTCAAGACGTTGAATGGTGATGCGGTATCTGCTGGTTCGGATCGTGTTGCTAATAAGGCTGATGACATCAGTCTTATTTTGTTCACGAGTGGTACTTCTGGTACGAAAAAGGTTGTACCTCTTACGACACACTCTATAGTCACTGGAGTAGTGGCCGTTATTGAATCATGGGGCCTTACATCGGAGGACATCTGCCTGAACATGATGCCCTTGTACCACGTGTAAGTCTACCACTCTACACCTCAACATCTACTAATATTTTACAGTGGTGGCTTAGTACGCAACATCTTTGCGCCAATCTTCGCAGGCGGCTCAACAGTATGCTGTCCCTCCTTCGACGCCAATCTCTTCTGGGACGTCGCCGAAACTATCCAACCGACATGGTACTACGCTTCTCCATCTATGCACTCCGTCATCGTCGCAGAAGCAGCTGCCCGACCTGAAGCGCTTAGGAAGAGCAGAATCAGACTTGCGTGTAATGCGGCTGGTGGTTTACTTCCTTCTTTGGCGTATCAGCTTCGCGACACCTTTGACTGTGTCGTTCTCCCCAGTTATGGAATGACAGAGTAAGTCACCTACCAATCCTATCAATGAAATGGCACTAACACAATTAGATGCATGCCCATCTCCACTCCACCACTGAACTACCGTCTCGACCGT
The DNA here is from genome assembly GCA_013624355.1 of Fusarium caatingaense. NCBI lineage: Eukaryota > Fungi > Ascomycota > Sordariomycetes > Hypocreales > Nectriaceae > Fusarium > Fusarium caatingaense. The sequence continues at coordinate 78,235 of JABKKP010000061.1, read as the reverse complement.
GAAGGTACATCCGGAATCAGCACCGGTCCCGAACTCACCATCCTCGACTGGTCAGAAGACTCTGTTCCAAACGGCACAGTCGGTCGCATTTGCGTTCGCGGTGAACCTGTCTTCCCAGGTTACCTCAAGCCCGACGGTACATACGATAAATCCCCCTTCAACGCCAGCGGGTGGTTCGACACTGGTGATCTAGGATACATGGATGAAGACGGTTATCTTTACATCACCGGTCGAAGCAAGGAAGTCATCAACCGTGGTGGCGAGCTTATTTCTCCATTTGAAGTCGAGAATGCTATCATGACTTCTTCTCGATCTGTGGACTCACCTATCTATGGACGTGTGTCGCAGACTTTGGCTTTCTCAGCAAGTCATGATGTTCTTCAGGAAGTCGTCGGAGTTGTACTCGTCACACCACCCAATGTTCCTCGTGTTGATCTCCGAACGCTCCACGCGGCATTGAAGTCTTCCCTTCAACAAGCCAAATGGCCTGTTATGATTGCTTACATGGACGACGTTCCCAAGAACAACGGCAAGGTTCTCAGAATCAGTCTCGGTAAGCGCATGGATCTTCCTACTGTGACGGACGATACGCCTCATATGGGACGTCACTGGGATGCTGTCTGTCCTCCACCCGATACCAAGCTTTCTGTATCGATTGAGTCTCAGCCTTGTCGGGTGGGCTATCACACGCTTTCGAGTCAGATCCAGAGCGTTGTGCCTGGTCATGTCGATGTTTTCTGTCTTCAAGGATCTGATGGTGCGCCTCAAGCTGTCTTGGCTCCCAAGACGAGCGACATTACTGTCGATACTGTTGTGACGAGTAACATTCGTCACGAACTTGTTGGTCTTATGGATAACTACGCCATTCCCAGTGAGATCCACATTCTCGACCGTCCCCTCCCTCGCAACTCCTCCGGCGAAGTCAACATCGAACTCCTACAATCTCAACTTGACGAGCTCCTGCAAGCTTCTATGAAGCAACTCGAAGGTAGCACCGAAGGTCTCATCACCAAGGCCTTCGCCGAAGTTCTATCCCTTCCACCATCTGACATTCCCCGCGATGTGGACTTTTTCACTCTGGGTGGTGACTCTCTGAGAGCAGGACGTCTCCTCGCTGCTCTTCGTTCCGAGTTCAATATTTCCATCCCCATCACCACCGTATTTAACGATGGAACTGTGGCTAAGCTTGCCGCGCATGTTGATGCGAAACTCGAGGCCAAGAAGGAGGGCGGTGATCAAGAAGATACCGTCGAAGGCTGCACCAAGACGTACAGCTCTACGAACCCTCTTCTCATGATCCTCCAACTCGTTCCCATGATGGTAGTCTACCCTCTCCGTCGCGCATTTCAGTGGACTTGTTTCTTCGTCGCATTGGCATACAGCCAGAAACTCCCCACCAACGCCTCCGTCCCAGGTCGTTTCGTCAACTTGGTCGTCTCCATCCTGATCTCCCGCATCGTTACCCGCTTTGTCTCTCCTTGGGTCGGTATCATTGCGAAGTGGCTCATCATTGGACGTTATCGCGAGGGCATGTATCCTATGTGGGGATTCTACCATACGCGGTGGTGGTTGGTGCAGAAGATTGTCGCTGTTTGCGGCAAGGGCTTCTTTAGCTCTAATGACTTCACTTTGAGTGTTTACTATCGTCTCATGGGTGCGTCAATTGGCAAGAATGTCAAGCTCAAGGGTGCTGCTATTGGGGAGTATGATCTCGTTTCTATTGGGGATAATGCGAACATTACCGGATGTACCTGTCGTCCTTTTGCCGCTGAGGGAAACACTTCGATGTATCTCGGTCGCATCAACATCGGTGAGAAATGCACTGTTGGCTTTTCGTCCATCGTTGTTCCAGGTACTACCATGCCAGCCAACACCTGCCTCGGCTTCAACTCTTCTACTTGGGAGATGCAAGATGCCAGCGAGGAATACCGCGATCAACTCCCCAGCGAGCGCAAGTCGGGACATTGGCTTCTCAACATTCTCTTTACTTTCCCTCTCAAGTTTCTGGCCAGGTTCGTCGCTGCCCTTCCCTGGGCTGGTGGTCTCGTCGGCATGGTTCTCACGAAGGCTTCCGACGCTGCATCACCTCTTCGAAGCAGTGTGGATTGGTTCTGCCAGCCTACGCGTATCGGATACCACTACCTGGCTCGTGTGGCAGGCTGTATCTTCGGACCTTTCTTCCTCTTCGCTTTCGTCATGATCATCAAGTCTCTTCTGGACTGTGTCTTTGGTAAGCTTCGTGCTACGTCTAAGCAGGATACTTCTACCGCTTCTGCTTGGAGGGCGAATCTGATCAAGGAGATTTACCCTACGTCTAAGCTTCATGATTTGACGAGTATGTTTGGAACGCACTACGAAGCTACTTCTATGGCGCTACGAGCACTGGGTGCCAAGGTTGGACAGCGTGTCTATTGGCCTGGAACTGGTCCCGGTATCGGTGATTACCACCTCATCGATGTTGGCAACGACGTTGTCTTCGGCTCGCGCTCTGCTCTTGTTACCTCTGATGGTATTGGTTCCGAGAAAATCACCATCCAAGACCGCGCCATGATCGCTGATCGTGTAAACCTCCTTCCCGGTGTTACCATCGGTGAGAAGGCTACTATGGGCTCTGGTGCTTTGACCAAGCGAAACGGCAACTACGCTCAAGGTACAACATACGTTGGTTCTCATGGCGGCGATGCCATTTGTCTGTCTACCGGTTCAAGCACCGAGAACAGCGCCCAGTCTTCTCTGCGCGAGATGCAATATGATGAGAAGAAGTTCCATAGTGACTCTGAGCCTAGTTCTGGAAGTGTCACCGACGAAACTCCCAAGAAGGACGGCTTCGCCGATGATTTATCTCCCTTTGGACGAGCCTTCTATCTCAAGCTTGCACCGTACCATGTCCTTGGTCCCTTTGCTATCTTCTGCTACTCTACTTTCTTCGCCGTCTTTACCTCTGTTTACTGGGACGCAGCTAGTATTTCATCGATCCAGATCGTTCGTGTGGTGCTTAACCAGCTCATCAGCACGCATGCTATCTGGTGGAAGGATCTCGCCGCCATTTTCGTCACTATGCTCATCGCTATGGCTGTTCTAACCACCATTCAATCCATTCTCGCTATGGGTATCGTCATTGGTTCTAAGTGGATTCTCATGGGTCGTCGAACACCCGGCAACTACGACTGGGACAAGTCCTCCTACTGTCAGCGCTGGCAAATCTTCCTCGGTATTGAACGTCTCCGAAGAAACTGCTATGCAGGAAACGGTATTCTAAGTCTCCTAACCGGCACACCGTGGATCGTGTTCTACTTCCGTCTCCTCGGCGCCAAGATCGGCAAGGACTGCGCGCTCTTCGCCAACGGCAGCCCCAGTCTCATGTTCACCGAACCCGATCTTATTTCGCTGGGCGACCGTGTCGTCGTCGACGACGCAAGTGTGGTAGCGCATATCAACACACGAGGAAAATTCGACTTGAACAGGGTTGATGTTGGAGATCGATGTGTTCTCAGGACTGGAAGTAGACTTTTGAGTGGAGCGAGGATGGAGAATGATAGTTGTTTGTTGGAGCATACGCTTATTATGGGGGGTGATGTTGTTGATGAGAATGCTACGATGCAGGGGTGGCCTGCTGAGAGGTTCATTCGTAAGAGAGTTTGACCTTGGGTTTAATGGGGGCTTTTGTGTTTTTGCATTGCATGGTTGGGTTAAAAGTTTTATAGACTGCTTTTTCTGCATATTGGCGTTTTAGACTTTTCATTATTTACTTCATTGGATTCAACTTTATCTTTGCTGTGACTGCTGGTGCCTGATCTTGAGCTTTCTGTATGCACTACCTAGGTTCTGGCGGTGACACGTCCGAAGACGCCCGCAATGGGTACTGAACAAGACAACAGTTTTGATCATGACGCTGTGGCATGTACTGGTACAGTGCTGATGAACAAGGACCTGATGGACAGGTGGCAGATGCCACCTTCCTGGTTCAGTCTGATCATGGATATGGTAGGGTGAGCCTTCGCATGAGTAACATGCATCTTTGATCGTCGCCGGACTTCTGGTAGGATGCGTAGCGCGTCTCGCAGCGGCAAGTCGGCTGAGTTCTCGCGTCGATATGGCTGAGGGATGGGATGTACTTGTATGTGCTGGGTGTCTGCTAGTAGAGCGAGAGGAGGAAGATATAGAGAAATAGAAGTAATCCGCTTCCCCAGTCCGACTCTGGGTTCAGGATCCCATCTTCGCCTTGACACAAATATCAACTCTCCAATAAGTAGCCCAATCATCACCGCGATTCAGCCCGGCGCACAGCAGCCGAGGGACCGCAGCGTGTGTCAACACTGTGGGGATTTTTACCGAGCAAGGAAGGGTCGTTGAGAACATCATAATCCATCTTGGCAGGTAGCACACGATCCTGGAGGAGGATGGAGCAAGCTACATGTTGCAGAGGCTTGCCAGCTGTGATAGTCAACGGGCGGCCCTGGTGCGTCTTGACGGCAATGAGCTCTGCGCTGACGAGGCTGTGAGCAACTGATGAGAATTTGAGTCCCATTCAAATCAATCGAAAACCCATGTTTCAGCATTGCAATGAATGGGACCGAAGCTAGGCTGTTTATTTCTTAGAAGGAGGAACAGATCCCCAATATCCAAAGGATTCGAAGCGTCGCCATCCAAGAAGACGGCCAGTTCCAACGGTTTCACAACCATATCCTCAACATCATTAACTGGGACCGCAATGAACGTTTAGAGAGCATCCGATCTGCTCTTGATCTGGTTAATCGGTAGTGGAGCGGGATTTGTATCCCACTTGGCGCGGCTGTGATTCCGCCACAGTCGCGCATGATCGGTTGCACCCAACCTCCCAAGCACTTGCTGAGGGTTTATATAGCCACTCAGATTATCCCACATACTTCGAATTTCCCAAGTATGCGGTCGACAGAGTTCGTGGGACTTATGTCGGGTTCCTTTTGTGTTCGCGTATGATCGCGTAAATCACGGTCGGTCTTCCACAACTCACAGTAATTCACGGCAATATTTAGACATTATCGAAAGTTGAACCAATGGCCAGAGCCCTGTTATTCGCCATGACTACCACTTCTCGAAGTTGGTAAGATGCAAGCAAGGCAGTGCCTGATTTCGTCACACGCTCACGTAGTGTCTTGAATAAGACTTTGGAGCCATTTGCTCACATGCCAGCGGTACGTCAGTCTGGGCAAGGAGGATATTGGTGCCCCAGGTCATCGATGCCCTCGAAAATCGACTTTGTGCCACCCGAGTTAGAGTTCCAGAATATCAACTCGTGCCATCCCATTAACCTCAAACTTAGGAATAAACTTCTCTTCATGCACAATAAAGTTTACACAATACTTTTCGACAGAGATTTTCTAGATATAAAAGGGGGTCCTTCTCGCATATTTTGCAGGAATAAACCTCGACCATTTCAATACTCTACAAAACAGAATAACGTACCACGAACAACCACATCCACTACCACTACAATCACATCATTGTCTCAACCATCATCACCACTGGCCTGATCACAAGTATAGCCATGACGCGAAACAACACCTTGCCCTCAGTCACCCTAGGCTACGGGCTGAACATGTCCACCTTCGCCGCCGCCGCCCCCCAACCACAGACGACATCATACGAAGTCGCCACACGTTCCCTCCTGCAATCCCACTTCTCAAAAGAGACAGCCAAGCCTGTTATCCTGGGAACACAGGAATTGCATACCCTCGGCAAGATAGCCACCCACGAATTCGGCTTGTTCACAGCCATCGTGGGCGATGACTCACGTCGTATTGTCGTCGGATGGTCACTCGCCGAGGTGCAGGGATTGGCAGAGACTGTCGCGTACCCCTTCGGCCGAGGAGAGCGGGCTAGGAAGATGGCTTGGTTGGAGGCTATGGGCGAGCACTACGAGTATTTGTCGAATAAACCGCGTGGTCGTCTTCAAGGGTCGTATATCATCAAGTGCGATGAGCTTCAATTCCGTCATGATTATCATCACGGCGAGATGCAAATGTTGCATATCTTTGAGCGCGATGATTGCATTTGTGCAAACATCGAACTTGGTGCATTGGACGGAGTCATGCTCTTATCAACCAACACCTCAGCCCTGGACGCCCTGGAGCATTCCTACGACCTTGACGATCCAAACGTCACGTTGCGAAAGTGTGATCCCGAGACATGCATCGCACCACAACCGAAATGGTCTCCCTCGACAGGCCGACACTTCCTCTTCCGGCTGCGAGGAAGAGAGATTGCCAGCGGCGAAACTGTCTCTGAGCCGGAGTTAGGCGATATTGAGTTTCTTGACGACGAGTTTACTAAGTTTGTGGGGAGGATCAATATTCCTTTCATGGGTGAGGAAGTTGAGTTTAGGGGGTTTAAGGTTTCTGACACACCACATGATCAACCTTGTGACTGGGATTATTTTTCTTTTGAAGAGCCTTTTAATTCACGACGGTGTGAACATGGGGTTGAAGGCGAGTTTGAGTCAGAAGCAGAGATTGATGACTGGGCCACAGATAGCACAACTTCGTCTTAATAGTCAATAAACAAGTTGAACTCACATTACAACGTGGCATCTTATCTGACGTATCTCATCATTGTAAAGTATCTAACTATTTACATGTAAACCTACTACTCCAACCTCATCCATGAGTTATTATTAACCCATGAAAGCCTTTCTCTTCTTGGTAGTCTCAAGAACAGCAACACTAAGCTCAGGCATAGTGAACTTGAAAGCACCCTTCTTATCAGCCTTGATAACACTCTTAGTGCTCTTAACAACATTGTTTCCCTTGTGAGGATCGTTGAAAGCAAAAGGATCCTTCTCCTTGTTGGTCAAAAGGGTAAGCTCAGCCTGTGTACCAGCCTTGACACCGTCGAAAGCGACAGAGACAGGAACATCGGCGTGCTTGGTGGTGTTGTAAGCAGCACCCTTCCAGATAAGAGTACCCTTATCCTCGTTCTTACCAGCGACGTAGAAGAGAGGGTCCAGATCGCCCTTGACGGGGAGGGTGTGGGTCATGGGGTGGCCGGCGAAGAGCTCCCAGACGTACCAGCTTGTAGAGCGAGTAGTCATGGCGGCGTCGGCAGCGAATTGGACCATGGTGATGGCCCATTGCCAGCGGTTCTCGTTCTTGAGGATGGGAGCGTAGAATGTTCCGGGGATACGATCGGCGTTGCGCTCGTAGGAGACCAGAGCGACGGCCTCGCCGACACCGGAGATCCACCAGGGGTAGGGCATGAGGTTGCCCTCCCACTTGCTACCGCCGTTGGGGTGGGTAGATGCGACTTCTCCGATGATGTGGCCGTACTCGTTGTTATCGAAGAGATCGAACTCCTCGACAAGAACATCGGGCTCGCGGTAAGGGTGGTAGTCACCGATTCCGGGAGCGGGAATGTCGAAGCCAGCGTCCTTGTTACCGACAGGGTCGATAGAAGCACCGGAGGAGATGACGGTCAAGTCAGGGTGGGCCTTGTTGATAGCCTCAAGGAACATGGGGAATCGGTACTCCTTGTAGCTGTTCCAGCCGGTAGGATAACCAGCAAGCCAATCCTCATTACCAATCTCAACGTAAGAAAGCTTGAAGGGCTTGGGGTGACCAAGCTCAGCACGCTTCTTACCCCACTTGCTGGTAACAGGACCGCGAATAAACTCGATCTCATCAAGAGCATCATCGATGAGAGGCTGCAGTTGATCCTTGGGAGTAACACCACCATCAAGAGCAAGACCGGCGTAAACACCGACGATGATCTCAAGGTTCATGTCCTCAGCCCACTGTAGATACTCGAGAATTCCAAGACCGTGGGTCTGCTGGTAACTCCAGACACCCTCAAATCCAGGACGGTTGCGAAGAGGACCGAGAGTATCCTTCCAGTCCCAGTAGGTCTTGTTGGTGTTACCCTCGAGCATGTTACCGCCAGGGAAGCGGAGGAGACTAGGGTGAAGACCCTCGAGAGCCTCAGCAAGATCAATGCGCAGACCGTTCTTGCGACCCTTGTAGGTAGGAGGAAACAGACTAATAAGGTTAAAGTCGAGCACTCCATCAGCACCCTTAGGATCATAAGTAATAGCAAAAGTGTTATTACTGTTAGGAGCATCCATCTTGGGGGTAAGCTTAAACTCATGCTCAACCCACTTATCCTTCTTGGCCTTTGACTTGACCTTGACGCTACCAAAGACATCATCGGTCAAGTTTGACCTCAAGGATGCGGTGAAGTGGCCCTTGTAAGAACCCTTTACCCAGAAGCTACCGGTGTACTTGTGCTTCTTGACATCCATGCCCCAGTAGCCTTCATTCAGAAAACCGATTTCCTTGGCGTTCTTGGTAGGCTTGACGCGCATGGAGACGGGGAGTGCTTCGGACAAGGGTTCGCCGGCGCGGTTGAGGGTTAGGTTTGCGCCGTTAATGGGACGCCAGCCGGAGAGCGAGACGGGGAATTTCTTGCTGTATTGGAAGGCGCGGTTGCGGATGAGTTCGGCGTAGATACCGCCATCACCAGAGTTGTTGATGTCCTGGTCACATGTTAGCTATTGTTAACAACACTGGGGAGATAATAGGCTGCTCACCTCATGAAGGAAACCATATTGATGACCGCTTGTAGCGTTTCCGCCCTTGGAAGCAACCTCGATGTTGACAGACTCGGCAGCAACAAAGCATGCCGCAGCCGCCAGGAGTGAACTGAAGCGAACCATGATGAAAAGCTTACACTCTGCAGATGAGGTTGCAATTGGGTTTTGGCAGGATGATGATGCATATATATATACTTTCTATTTAGCCATGGCTTAATCAACTCGCCTAAGTCGTCTCAATTCATCCGCCCCAGTCATGAACCGACTCTTCCATGTGACGTGGGCTAAGATGACGATAACTGCAGGTACGAAGCGGTCCAATGAATTAAGCATGATCCTTCTCCGCACTTTTGACGATCGAATCATGTCCAATGCCGAGGATGGCACTCAAGACATGTTTAACCGGTGAAGCTCAGTAAAGAACCTGGAGAATGATCAATTGAATGCGGGGAAGAAGACGATCATGGCGGGTGAATTCTGGGGTGGATAAATCATGACGTTAGACTTTTGTCGATCATGGCTCAATTGCGTGTTGGAGTAAAGACAAGGGTATAAGCAATTGAGCATTTGGATTCGTGCGCGTCAGAGAGACTGTGGACTCAAGGTCGTATTTTTGAACGAAGCTCCATAACTGACTCGGCCTAAGTCCCTGAAATGAGATTAGTTTTTGCAAGTCGAGAGTTTATTAATCTTTCCACGAATTGGATGGTAGTTTGTCTGATGATCACCGGTTAATTTGATGCAGTCGCATGATGAGAACATGCACATCATGAATAAAAATGTGCAACAGTGGTCATTGATCATAATCATTGTATTCCAAGACTTTTTCTAGTCTGGTAATTCTATCGTTAAGCATAAACACAATCGCTTTCTTTCGCTAAACCAATTTTTACTCATCACCCTCCTCGAGGTGGTCTGCCTTCTCCTTGCCAGCAAGATACTCTTGAGGAGTGTTGCGAGGCCTGTTCTTGGCGAACTTGACAGTTGAGAAGACAGATGGGGACTCCTTGAAGATAAGCTCAATCTCCTCGAGGTTGCGGCCCATAGTCTCGGGGAAGAAGAAGTACACCGAGACGGGAACGCATGCGGCGATGACGGCGTACACGATGTAGTACTGCCAGCCGATACTCTCGAGAGCGACAGGAGTAACCATGACGACAATGAAGTTCCTGGGGAATTATTAATATTTGCGACAAAAGAAGAGAGTGGAGGAAGCTTACCATAGCCAATGGTTGGCAGTAGAGATGGAAGACATGGCCATTCGGAGTCGGATGGGCGCGACCTCGGTACAGTACAAGAAGTTGGCACCCAAGAAACCGATGGGCACAAAAGTGTTGTACAAGTAAATGAAAGCAGCAGCGACAATCATAGCAGGCTTGTTCTCCGGTCCGAAAGAAGTGCTAACAGCCAGCGCGATCATACAAGCCGACATACCGACACCGCTGATAATAAACACGGCACGACGACCGAATCGATCGATGGTGAAGAAGGCAACGAACGAAGCGAGGAACTTCCAGGTCAGGGCACCACCGGTAAGAGCCTTGGAAGTCTCGGCGTCGAGACCAAGGTTCTTCTGGAAAAGAATGTTGGCGTACACGCTGACCAGGTTGGAACCGGACATTTGCTGGTAGAACTGGAGAAGGATACACAGGATGAAGCGGTAGAGGAGCTTGTCGTCGCCCATCTTGAGCATGTCGCCAAGACGAGCGGCCTTGTCGGAGGTCTCTTCAAGGGAGTGCTCGATACCGGCGACTTCGGCGAGGACTTCGGTGCTGTCGATGGGGAGACCGCGGAGGGCTGCGACGCTGTGGCGCGCTTCTTCGGAGCGGTTCTTGAGGACGAGCCAGCGGGGAGACTCGGGGAAGCAGTAGATGGAGGCCATGAGGATGAGGGAGAACAGGATCGCGATGGCAATTGGGGGTCGCCATGTGACGGAACCGTGCTCGAATTCGAAGAAACCGAGGTTGATCCATGATTCGAGAACGTATCCAAGACAGATAAACAGACCGGTAAGAACGACTTGACGACCACGGTTCTGAGCAGCAGAAGTCTCAGATTGCCAGACAGGAACAATAGAGCTCAACTGTCCAATACCGAGACCAATAATAACTCTTCCAACAATAAACTGCGCAAGTCCAAAGCTGGACGCCTCAAGGATTTCACCGATGAGGGTACAAACAGCAGCCGCAAAAATAACATTTCGTCGCCCAAATTTATCACCAGTCCACGAACAAGAAAGCGAACCGATCAAAGCACCGATCACAAACGTCGCGACGACAAAGCCTTGCAGTGTTGACTTTGCGCTCTTTTCGGAGCCGGTGGTGTTGACGGTGTCGATCTCGGGGAACGTCTTTACCCAATCTTCTTCGGTGAGGAGACCGCCGATACCAGCTTGGTTGTAGCCGAAGAGGATGAAGGAGGGTGCGACGATGGCGGCGATTTGCAGGATTGCGAGGGGCTTGCCGCTTGCGCCGAGATATGTTGGGACGCTCATCTTGCCTGGTCTGTGTATAGGTGAACAGATAAGGTGATGGACGAGACTCCAACTGAAGGGTGGTGAGGAGTTCTTTATACAAGATGGATCATCGCGGAGTTGGAGCTAGAGAGAGTTCTTGTTGCGGAGCCCCATGGGATACGGAGGGCAATTGCCCCGTATGTGGGGGTTAGTTTGAATCATGAGATATGGATCATTAACGTGATATGAATTTGTTATCGTTTGTAAATGTCTCTGTATACCAGTTGAGTTGAGTTGAGGTGACTGTCAACTTAGACGGATATTACGGCACGGTCTCTTTTCGGTGGCTTCACAATATAGTGGAGAACCGGGTCCATCTTCGTCATTGTCGCGAGTCGCGAGTTGGAGAATCGGAGGGTAAAAGTGGGAGACACTCAATCATGGGCCAGTTAACGAGACTCGGAGTAACTACTTTGGGACATTTTTTGTAGGGCAGGCTATGAGGCTCCCGCTAGGACCTGCGTCTACGGCAGTGGATAGCCAGGGTACCTTGCTGTACCAGATATCATTTTCAACAGAATATTTACGCCGAAGAATTGTCACAGTATTCTGTCTCAATGTGAGTTTCTACCATGGTGTTGTAGTAAGATATCCCTCATGAATTGACTTTGACCATCCCGCGGGATATATTCTAGAAGGTTTCTCTAGAAGCCTTTGACGAAAACCATTCGGCCATGTCCTGTCGATCACATCCCGGCTAGCCACGAGCCTTGGCCGATTTATCCGTCTTGGAACAGCGGCAGTTGAAAGCTTAGCTAAGATCAACTATGACACAATATGAAAAAAGCGTGATAAAATAACTCCAATTACTGATTCATGGTTAGTCCTAGTTAGCAATACCTGCCAAGTATTCACAATTTGGGGGATACGGGGAACTCTCGGGGAAATTGGAGTCCCAGCCATTGAAACGCGGCGAATTAATAAAATTGTGGACAAACAACCAGAGCAGAGACCCTTTGTCTGCTTTTCCCCTCATTTCTGGGGTTAATAAGCTCTCTTTCTCCAGTTCTTTTTCCATCGTGCTCAACAAAAATTTCTGTTCTTGATCCACTGTGGTGAGATTTCAAGGATGGACTTGGGGGAAAATTGGAGACGCTCTTTGACTGACGACCGGACCGGAGTTAACAATCAGAGTGCTCAGACGCCGTAGCTTGCTTGACAGGCACCAGTTTTTCTCTCACGGGAGAGGAAAAAAAGACCCACCAAGATACTCTCTAGTGTCAACGTTACATGCATGTCTGTTCGCCTGGCCTCCCGCTTATCAATTACTGCAGGTCAAGTTCATGCAAAATCGACTCACGCGGTTCGGAGGAATCTTTTGCTGCCCGCTTATTTATGTATGTGAGTTGTGACCGCCAGATTCGTTTATCGGCTCGACGGCTTGCCGTTTTTCTCCAACCGTGATAGCCGGGCTGGCTTGCCCACATACCGCGGTTTGAGACATTCGGTCCATAGCTGGACCGTATCACGACCGCGTCAACACCGAGGATGGTGAATAAGAGGGTTCTCGTTTGATCATGGTGAATTCTCGGTATTGAGGATAGTAATTGACCGATGAACAATTTTAGTTTTGATTATGAGCTCTGACCTTTTCCTGTTTGCTGTTAATTGTGAATGCTGTGGAATTTGGTCAATCAATCAGTAACGGACCAGCAATATTGACGCATGGAGATTTTTTGATACACTACGGCAGTGAAGAATAAGCATAAATTAATCTCTACATAAGCTCAAGATGATCATTCTTTGATCTCTATAATCTAGATAACCAACAAGATAGAGTCCAACACAAAATTCTAGAAATAATTTCTGAACACTTCCCCTACCCTGGATGATGCTGAATCCCACAACCTGAGCCAATTAGCAGTGACGAGTCTGTTGCTGCGTGAGTTCGGTTCCACTTTCCCTTTTCTCTCGGCGGGTAAGTAATTACCCCGACTCGTACCCTGACTAATACTGATCAGCTAACCCCATGGAGGTATGCGACGGAGTAGCTCTTTAAGGACTAGTGTCTCTGGAGAGAAACCGGATTTTATGGTCCACTTCCATGATTCAATTCCTTCGTCTACTCCGGCGGTCTTACATGATGAGAACCCTACTTGCCACTATCAATGAAAATTCATGATTTTGATACTCGGGAACGGCTGACCCGATGGTCAACAGCTACGGTAAATATGTAATTACCGACTTGGCGATAATGATTAGGTTGAGTAGGTTGAGTGGTGATCGTTGGTAAAAATCATGAGATTGGTCTTGTGCATTGTAAAAAGTCCTCTGATAAAGGTAAGGCCTCGTAAATATCAGACCTTGAATCACTTGCACGATGACTCCGTTTACATGCTGGTCAATAAGCAATGTTCAGCTAGAGTGCTTAACTAGCAGGATTAGCACTGTTACACCGCGCTGTCCACGATAAGAAAACAAAGTACTGGGTTATCTTCAGGGACATATACCAAAGGGTACTTCAGTCATACACATGAACCAGGCACAGACACCGCGCAACTGTGTGAGCTGTAAAAAACGCAGAAATCCGTGTTGCAACTGCACAAAAGCCGATCATGAGTGCGTCTTTCTAACTACCGGTGGTATGTTTTGACAGGTGCAGCGTACGAGGCGGGAACACGTGCTTTGAAGTGAACAAGACACTGATCTTTGGATCGTGTCTTTCGGCTGGAGATGACTCTTTTGTGCGATGGAAGCCGAACTGAACAGGATGAAGACTCAATCAACAGTAAGCTGTCAGTTGGTGACGATAATAAACAGGATGAGACCATTGGTTATTCTACAGCAACAAGGTGGCATCACTACACACCATCAGGTAACTTGCCAGATACTAGAGTCATGGTTAGCAAAGAACAAGAGAGACGTAGATTTACCTTCCGTGCAAGTAGCTGCCTTGTCGAATTTGACGACGGCCAGGATGAAAGGACCTAGACCATAATTCCATGTGGGTTTCAATCAAGAACGCTTTGGTAATACGTTCCCAGAATTAGTATAACCCTTCAAAAATAATGCTTAAATTGCTGTCAATTAATTATATATCTTTAACACTACATATAATAGCTATGTTCTAATTATTCCTTCCCTTAATGCCTATTTTTTTCCCTTTTGCAATTATCTTAATATGATATAACGATAGCGTGAAACCCTTTATTTTCAGTCCCATGTGAAAATATATTAAATACTGCTCAAAGTTAAGAGTATCCTACAATCCATCTAAATCTTGCCTAACCTCATAACAGAACGCTCTCAAATAGGAATGTAGACAAAGGAAAATCAGTGTGGAGCGTCAAGAGCATCCTTCTCGTGCATGTACCGGAACACATGCTTGGCCTTCTTGATCCGGTGCCTGGTTGCAAACGGTGACAACGCCTTCATCAAGATAAGCCAGCCCGTAAGCGTCGGTAGAGTATAATGTAGTTTGTTGACAGCTCCAGACGTGATGATTGTAACGAGGGTCTGATACCAATGTAGTGACGGGAAGAAGTAATTAATGCGATACCAGTTGTTCAGGAGTTCAGGTGCACCGATGGCAGCACCAACGTTGAAAATAACCCAGGTTAGGAAACAGAATGTGACAAACGCGATGGGCACGAAGCCAGTGACAACATCCAAGAAATCAAAGTTGATCATGGCAAACACCCAAGTCACAGCCCAGGTTGCGAAGAACATCTTGGCATCCAAGGGGTAGGAACCACGGAAGGCGTACGTCCAGCCTGCGGAGCAAAGACTAGAGACGAGAGGCCAAAAGATACTCCAGAAGAGCCGGGCATAGATATGTGTTTTGACATCGTAAGCGGCGTAGAGATGCATACCGTTGCAAATACCGTTCCAGGCCATGATGAAGAAAAATTGCATCAGGATTGGGAAAACGGCCCCGATGGTGTTGATGAAGGCTTTGTTGTCCATTTCGCTGAAACTGTGGGCCGATGCACTCACACTGACGGCTCGTGCTGGAGTCGTCAGTGCCTCTAGGGCTGCGGTTGTGTTTGTGAAATCGCCACCGGCAAGTTTGGGTGCGATGAATTGTGCGCTGAATATTCCGGCGGCTGCGCTTGCGGTAGTGATGGTTGAAGACTGTATGCCACCGGCGTACAACGTGTAGTATCTGGCTGTCAGGAGGTAGTAGGTGTAGACTTGGCTAGGATCGTATGAAGAGCTGGTACCGTTGACAGCTTCGTCGAATCGAGCCGTCGCTCCCGGTTGAACGACGATGGCGGCCCAGTACTTCCCATTAAAAACATCCTGCCTTATCTGATCTGGAGATGTTGATGAGGTATCAACGTTGATATAGGTCGGGAAATCGTATGATTGGTTGTTGGCCGCTGCCGCAATCTGCAGTGCTGTACCGAAGTCACCGCCATCAAAGTCGGCAAGGGCAACTTCCACCCGGTTGACGTATTCGCCTTGATTATGGAAGAGACCGAAGATGTGGGATGCGTTGATCCAAAATATACCAATGATCATAAAGGCTACGGGGATCAAAGCCTTCATCATATCCACTCCAGTAGCCTTGGGTTTGGGGCCATTTGTTCGCGTTCTTGTTATCGACATGTCCACTGCAACGCCCTCGTCGTCTGACGAGTCGCGGTGTGTACCGACATAAGGGCCATGCATGGAGTATCTTGCCTCTGTCATTATAAAGTGAGTTGGAAAATTAGAATTAAACACGGATAGACGTTGATAAGTGGTGTATTTGAAGAAACAAAAGGTTATTGGCAAGCAATTATGGATGGGTTAAATAGAGATATATGTATTCAAGCTGCCCAGGTCACGTTCAAGACGTCAATCCGTCTACTACCTTGTACAAACCCTCTATTGCTGGTAAGATGACTTGATCAACTGGGCAAATTGGGCAAGTAAACGTGCCGCGATGCAGCTCTTGGTCTTCGGGGATTGATTGAAGACCGTACTTCCGCGCCATATAAAGCTTAGGTAAGCGGAAGCGGGTGAGGACAAAAGTAGAGATGTCGGCGTTTTCGGCCTTGCTGTAACTACCGCCGCTAAGGTTATCGGACTTGAATGATAAGAACAAAGCCGGGGCGCGGCAGTCGGAGTCTAGACACATGGAAGCACGGGCTATGGCATTGTCTAGACAGCCTCGCTGTGCAATTGCAACCGGCGTTTATCGTATTGTGAGTTTCGACTTTCAGCTAATCAATCGGTCCCTAGGATTTATCTTCATCTATGGTCTTTGTTATTACGTCCCATATCCAACGCTAATTTCTTATTTCTTGCTCGACGACCTCCATCAAACATCATCGACTAATTCAGGTGTAACTGCAAGACTGGCTGGCTGATATTGGTAGCCATCTTCACCCTTACATTCAATATTGTCGGCTCTCTTTAATACCAAGTTTACCACCTTCTCATGTCCATGCGTTACAGCGAGAGTTAATAGTGTATTCCCTGAAATACTTTGCGTCTCCGTCTTCGCTCCCCTATCGACAAAGAACGCCACCATTTCTTGACACCCGCCCAAGTTGCGGAATCTCAGCTGTGGTGGTGGTGGTCATTCCTCGCTTCCAAGCATGCACCATTCTCGAGAAGGATCTTATCGAGTCGTGTTCCGCCTCTCGGGCGAGACGCTGACCCATTTGTCCTGTGATACCAGCAATGAGACAGCGAAATGCCCCCATGCTTGACTATTCGTCATGATAGAAAAAGAGAGAGGAGCTTGTTAGATCGAGCGAGATACTGATGGTATTTCCTTTCCAGCCGTCGATACGTCAATCGCAGAATTGATCTTGATCCTTCAAGCTTGGCCATTACGTATGCATCTGTCAATTTCCAAGCATCTTCGCGCCAAGCTTCAAATCCTTCTCGTTCCTGAACTCATAGCCAATAGCATTTTAAGCTTAATTAATCCAGATATTATTCAGCTTGCTGACAGGCGGCGAGCTTGAGAGTGTTCATTGGCTGGTGATGTAAGACGAGGCCCACACTTCCGAAAAGGAACACCGGTTTCCCAAAGGAGAAGCCGGAGCTTAACAATCGTAGGATCACAAACCTTGTGTTAGTGGCCAAGTTTTTGATCAAGACGTGAGAAAATGAAGATATAAGGAGGGCAAATGCGATGCAAATTTGTTCATTCCTCAGAGACAAACTTCTTCAATATTCTTCAAAATGCGCTTCTTTCAATTTACACTAGCCTCATTGGCATCCGTCGCCACAGCTCTCTCATCATTTGACACTTGGTCCCACGGCCGAGTCGCATTGAATGATGTGAGCATTCACTTCCGCTACGCCGGATCCGGTCCTCCCCTTCTTCTCGTCCACGGAAATCCCCAACATAGTCTCACATGGCAATTCATCGGTCCTATCCTCGCTCAGAACTACACTGTTATCGCACCTGATAACCGTGGTGCTGGGGACTCTAGTATTCCTCCTGACAACGACTACACTGCTGCTGCATCGGCGGATGATCTTAAGGGTGTACTGGACTTTTTGAATGTTACAGAGACATATGTCTTTGCGCATGACAAGGGTGTTGGTATGGCGACGGCGTTGGCTATCAAGTATCCTGATATGGTGAAGAGACTGGCACTGGCTGAATACCCTCTTCCAGGATTTGGGTACGAGCAGTCTGCCAACCCAGCAGTATTCTGGGACCTGTACCAGAACTGGCAGCTAGCTTTCTTCCAAGTCACAGACCTCGCAGAATTTCTCATGTCAGGAAAAGAAAAGCAGTTTCTACAGTGGTATTTTTACCATGGCAGTTACTCTGGTGTCGAGAGTTTTAGCGAAGAGACTGTCAACAGATACACGAGCAGTATCTCCAAGCCTGGATTTTTGAGAGCTATGCTTGGACCGTTCTCTGCTACGACCGTTGCTAAGGATGCTGAATTCTTCAAGACTTCTTTGAATGACAGTAAATTGAGCGTGCCGCTTCTTGGAATGGGTGGTGAAGCGAGTTTGGGATTGCAGTCGGTTTTGAAAGACTCATTTGAGCTGATTTCTGAGAATGTTGAGCTTGACATTATTCCCAAGGCTGGGCACTGGATTGGTAAGTATTGCCCCAGCATTGAGGATAGTGATTACTGACAGTCTATAGCGGACGAGAACCCTACCTGGACCGCGAAGCGTGTGGCTAAGTTCTTCCAAGAGGATGGTGAGAGCCCGGAGAAGGTCGACTTGGCTTACTTGAAGGATATGGTTACTTTGGATGTTGGATACTTTGGTACAAGACGGAACTTTAAGCTGGGATCTCAGTGATTGGGGGGTGTTGGAGATGGTGCCTGCCAAGGAGCTTGGCATCGTGCCGCTGGATATAATAACGGGCTTAATAGTGGCGGGTAGATCTAAATTGCGATCTTTGCCACATGCCAAGGCGATAGTTTTACTTCGGGAAAATTGACATTCACTAATTAAATAAAATTGACATCACTTGTGAACAGAAATAGTATAACTTGCGCTTGGCAGATAAATACTCTGGTAAAATAGATACAAAGAAGTGTCGCACCTGGCAACGTCCTATCCAATCTTATATACAACTCATTCTTCCACAATCCTCTAGCATCCAATGCGCTTAGAGCTAACAGCAATGTCATCGTACCAGAAAGTGTTAGCAGCACCACTGTACGACTCCCAACCAAAGTAAACACCCTGGATCTTGGGCTTGGGCTTGCTGTTCTTCCAGCCGTTGGTGTAAGGTGCAGGGTCGTTGGGCTTGTAGACAAGGCCCTTGACGGGAACGCTGTTGAGCCAGGTGGCGATGGTACCATCGGGGGACAGATGGTACTCGAGGCACTGCCAGGTGTTGGCGGGGATGTTCTTGGAGACGGCGATGCCGTCGGGGGACAGGTCGGGGAGGGTGGCGTCGTCGGACTCGTGGTTGTACATGAGGATCTTGCTTTGTCCACCGATGCGGAGGTGCTTGCCCTTGCCCTGAGCGGCGTCGGGCATGGTGATGAAGGTGACGTGAGAGTCATCAAGAGCCTTCTCAGACTTCCTATAGAATTATTAGCATCCACTCACACCCACAAAAAGAAATGAACTTTGTACTTACATCCAAGCACGGACGTAGACATCACCGCTGGGAATAGCATCGGTACCAAAGAACTTGTGACCGCAGAAACCGTTGGATCCACCAGTGACCTTGATAGAGTTCTTGCCGCTGTGAGCAGTAGTCTTGTCAAGAACGACCTTTCCACCCTGATCACAGTCAGGAGCGTAGGTAGGCCAAGCAACCTGATCCCAACCGCTCTCGAAATCCTCGGCGACCTGGCCAAGGGTGAGAGGAAGCACAGAAAGTGCAGCAAGAGCGATGTTTCGAAGCATGATGAATAGTATAAAAAACTGTCAAAGTGGAAAAAAGAAGTGAAGTGAATGTGAATGGAATGATAGAAGCAGAAAGCCAAGCTGCCAAGGACACAGCTGAGAGTTATATATAAAAGATGTTTATACTTGGCGAGTGCAGTAATATTAATATTAGGGACTGAAGGCCTGAAACAAGGCGGCTCTTCGTCCGATCTGTCATTGGGTCGTGCTGGGATTGTTACGGTTAATTCGGAATTGAGTGCCCGCAATTTCCTTGTCGGGATCGGACGGTGGTGAACCTGAGACAGAAAGGGCATTTTTTCCGCGGAAGGGGTCTGAAACGGATAATTTATCCGTCTCCGTTCTACATTTGTTCTACGGCAAGCGATATTTAATGGTAACGATATACCGCCTTTTGAGTTTGGAGGTTCTTCCGGATGGTCTTTTTGGGTATATGAAGTCATTAAGATGTGTTGTCGAGCTGAGAATGCGACGTTGAGGTTGTATGGAGATGCAATTGATGCCGCTGTTCCGGCTCGGCTGATAAGATAAGATAACGCGATACGGAGATAAGATAAGTGACCTCATTCAGCAAGAAAGCCACGATCTTTCATTTTCTATTCTCTAAGCTATCTAGCGAGGATATGTTTCCTGAAGTTAGTTCTTTAGAAGAAAATGGTGAATCATGTCAACGAAAACTAGTTTGTGGCGGCGAATCTGTCGGACTGGCCAGCCCTACGATCCTTTCGGAAAGACATGGTCACGGGTCAGACAACGTCTGCGCAGATCGACGTAATCAACAGTGCAATGGAGCTTTTTCTCTCGTGGGCTGGTGTGCCATCCGCTGCTAGAGTTAAGCTGTTAGATGAGGGCAACATCGGCCATGATTCAACTTACACAACCACTGCCTTGGAAGCCCCCGGTGGCGCCTTCGCAAGTACCAAGTCGGTGATGGATAGTTTCTCGGATATTTTCTTTCCATACATATTGTAGGGTCTGAAGATGACGTCGTATAAAGTCATGCGAGGGCGTGCCTTGGAGCTCTTGAACCTGCCATAAGGTAGTTTGGTTATCTGCTCCAGATGGTTTGTGACAGGGCGACGTCGCATATTTCCAGCGCTCCAACTGATGAGCTTTTGTCCAGAAAGGAAAGGCATGCTGTGGATAGTTGAGTATAGTATGCCAGTTGAACTGCGTGAGGCGATCCTATTCATTTTCGTGAATGAGCTGGGTTTTAGGATGATGAAGGATAGAGATTGAAATGATCTTGAACAGAAAATCCCATTCCTCTGTTTATTAGGCATCTATAAGTCGCCTCAAGGTGTTTGCCAAGTGAATGCATTGTAGTCATCGATAGATTGTTGCAATACAAACAATTTGTGTGGCCATGAATCTGGAATCGCACCAGCGATAAACGTCCCGCAGTACCCATTCTCTTTGGAGCAGATTGTGTATGATCTGTATCACCCGGTGACGCTACATGATTCGCACAAATGTATACGAAAAAAGCTGCAAGGGCAAGTTAATGGAAAATTACACTCCATACTGTAACTATTTCTTTTCAACAGGTGACTGTGCAAAACTAAAGGCATTTCACTCTTTTTTTTGTTGTCGTCCAACGGTTACCCTACGACAAACTGACGTCGTGCGTTAGTCAGCACAGACCAGCCATTCACAGATCTGACCACTGAAGATTTACTCATCTCAACCATCATCAGCCAAAACACAATGAGATGGCTTCTCCTCAGCGACATTCACTTCAAACATCATGACCTCGACCGCATCCGCCAAACAGCACAATGGATCATCTCCGCCGCCGCCCACCACAAACCCGCCCGGGTAATCGTCTGCGGCGACTTGTTGACAAGCCGCACAATGCAACCCACCCACGTTCTATCCGCCTGCTACCGCTTCATCAGTCACCTAAGCGACATTGTCCCACGCATTCACATCATTCTCGGAAATCACGATCTTGCGTACAAACGTGATTATCAGACAACCGCCCTGGAAGCGCTGAATTTCAAGAGGCTTGCCCCACATGTCTCGGTTCATAGCGTCATCGCGAAACATGAGTGGGATGGAAGACGGGTTTTGTTGTTGCCGTTTCGCGAGGAGCAGGCGGAGCTTACTGATGCTGTTGATGCGATTGAGCCTGAGGAAGCGCGTGAGACGGTTGCTTTTGCGCATCTTGCTATCAACAAGGCTATCACCCAGAAGTTTGTTCCGAATGGGACGAGTTCTGTTAGGTATTATGGCTTGACTGGTCCGGATCGGTTTGCGTCTTTGGCGAGAACATTTACCGGACATTTTCACAGTCCTCAGACGATTATTCAGGATGGACGCGAGAAGAATGATTTGACAGGAAGTCTCACGTATTTGGGTTCGCCTTGTCAGTTGAACTGGGGAGATCTCCACGATGAGCAGCGCGGTGTTGTTTTATTGGACCCCGACACGCTTGAGCATGAGACGCTTATCAATCCGCATGCCGTTGGATACATCGCTGTTGACTTGGAACAGGTTCTTGCAGAAAACATCGACGAGGAAACTGTCAAGGACAAGCATGTCATGCTCCTTGGCAGTCCTTCACATCTTAAATACGTCACTGCTCGCGATCAACTTCTTTCTCTAGGTGTTCGAAGCGTACGGAACTGGACTCACACGAACTTTGCCCCGAATGTCAATCGACGACCGGCCGAAAGTCTTGGTGCGTCAGTACCCGCCAGCGACGCCGCCATACAACCTTTGGAGGAGCCTATCGAAAGCGCGACCGATGAAGGTCTGGTTCCGGCCACCGATGGTACCGCCGAAGCTACTCTGGACGCCCCGCCTGAAGTTGAAAGACTTGATCTGCTTGCTGAAGCGCGCGAATATGTCGATTTATTGGAACTGGACGACTATCTTCACCCGCGACGAGATGAACTGATCCGAGTTGGCCAGCGCATGATCCAAGCCTCGCGCAACATGCCCGACCAGGACAGCGAAATGGAGATCAACTACGAAGATTTCCTCGACAGATCAGCTCAAGCTCTTGGCACAAGTTCCGACAGCGGGCTTGCAGGGGAATTTACCAACATCTTCGTCGCGGAGCCCCGCCGTCTTACAGTTACCAACTTCCTCGGCATACAAGACACCATCGCTATCGATTTCCAACGCGATGTTCCACGCGGATTGACTTTACTAGTCGGTGATAACGGTTCTGGAAAAAGTACGCTGATCGAGGCTATGGTATGGTGTCAATTCGGTCAATGCATCCGCGCTGGCCTGGCAGCCAACGACGTCCTCAACGACACGGTTGGCAAAGATTGTTCTGTGAAACTAGAGTTCGCCAACGGTTACGCTATAACACGATATCGAAAACACAAAGTCCACAAGAACCGAATTGTTGTATCTCTACATGGCGAAGATCAGCCTCATCTCGAACATCCAACCTCGCGAACGACACAACAAGCCATCAATGAACTTCTGGGTACAGACTACGAAACATATGTCAGGATTGTGCTACTGAGTCAAGAAAGTGCAGCGAGCTTTCTGAACTCGACGCCAATTCAGAGAAGGGATCTGATCGAATCATCGCTCGGACTACCAATATTAGACCAATGTGGACAGATGTCGAAGATGCTGCTCAAGGATATTGATACACAGGTCAGTGAAGTTGAGGGAAAGTTGGAGGCTGTGAAGAGGACGATGGAGTATAGCGACGAGAGGCTTGAAGAGTTGGAGAAAACGCGGCAACAACTTGAGAGTCAGGCGGTAAAGGCTGTTGCGTCATTGAAGGCGAAAGCCGAGGAAGATCAATCAGAGCGTCATGAGGAGCGAACCACCGCCAGCGAGGATGATGAGCCTGAAAGCGATGAGCAAGAAATCTTAACCGCCACCGAAGAAGCTGGGTCTGGTATGGATACTCGCGATAGGATCGCGACATTGCAAAAACAGATCCGTGCTGAGAAGGACAACCTGCGACAGCTGAGGACGGAACTCGACGCTATCGAGGCGACTCGTGAAGCAGGTCGTCCTGTGGGTCTGCGCAAGTTCCTGCTCGACATACAGGTTGCTATCAACCGCCTCTTCAGAAGTGTGCGATCTATATTCGGCTTGAAGAATGGTGCCGAGGAAACTTCGTCTCGAACTCAAGAGAAGACATCGACCATCCGTCAAAGCATCGAAACCAGCGTATCGAATTTAGACAGTCTCAAGCGAGAAGAGCAAGCTGCAATCAATCACGCGTTGATAATGAGCGAACAAGCTGCACAAGCCATAAAAGCTCAAAAAGCTCGGGAGAAAGCACGGGAAGACGCACGGAGAGCTCGGGATGAACTTCGTCAAAGAGCTCAACAAGCCCGCGAAGAGCGACGCCAAGCTCGTGAAGAGCTGCGCCAACAAGTCGCCGTCAAACAACGCGACGCAGTCATATACAAAAACTTGGCGGAAACGGAAGAGTCGTCTCTGGAGTCTTTGAAGGCTGAACACAAAGCGCTTCGCAAGCAGCGACATGGCATTATCTCCGATCGCGAGTTGTTCAACTTTTGGTCTTCATCACTTACGAAACGTACCAAACGCGCGACAAAGGGCAAGGCCGCTACGACTAATTTCCGGGAACATATTCTCCACAAGGTCATTTCTGAACTCAACGGTCTTCTCGCACAGGTTCTTACGGTGTTGTATGATGATACGCGCCACCAACACATGGCAACAGGAATGCTCCGCTCCCTCCTCGAAGAACCCGACGTTCTCGACCCCACCCTCGCCGTATCGCCCTCCCTGGCCTACGGCAAACGATCCAGCGGTGAGCGCAAACGCGTTGACTTGGCGCTCTTTTTCGCACTTCTTCAACTTGCACGCGCAAAAAGCGCGCATCGCGCTCATTATGTGTTAGTTGATGAAGTTTTCGATAACTTGGACAATGCGGGCCAGGCAGCTGTTATGAGATGGCTGGGCGTCATGTCGCAGACTGTTGTGGGGTGGGTTATTGTTATTACGCATAGTCAGTTTTTGATTGAGAGGGAGGTGGAGGAAAAGGTGGTGGTTGTTAAAGCGCAGATGGGTGAGGAGGGGACTGAGTTGTTTGTTGGTGTTGAGAGGATGGGCAAAGAAGAGTAGTGTTTGCTTGTCTAAGTATGGAATTCAGATGTTCTATTGCCTAGTGAGGAAAGTGTTTGTTGTTGTGGCGTTGGACAATAGCGCTTTGATATGCGGAATGGTGTTAGCTATTTCTTTGTCTGAAGCAAACTTGGCAATTATTTCGATCATCCCAAGTCCAATTCTAAACAAATTCCATCTTTTCATTTCGGACTCTATATCCCCAGGTCTAACATGTCTCTGCCTACACCTCCAAATGATAACGAGCTGAGATTCGACAAGATATCAGCCCCGTACGAATGGCTTGAATCATACAAGCCTGGAGGCTATCATCCTGTTCATCTGGGCGACGAGTTCAAGGATGGCCAGTACAAGGTTGTGAGAAAACTTGGATGGGGTACTTTCTCGACTGTTTGGCTTGCGCGAGATGTGATGTCAGTATACAGTACCTGAACCCCGTGCAATTGCTGATAAATGTAGGAATGAACGCTACGTCGCTCTCAAAATCATCACTTCAAACAGCGATACAAGTCGCGAACTTGACACCCTAAACCGCCTCGCCAAGTCCGGTAGCAGATACGACACCCGTCTTCTCGACAACTTCACCCACAAAGGTCCAAACGGTCTTCACAAATGTCTCGTTTTCGAACCAATGGGTCCGTCCATCGACAACCTAGTCTACGAATTCCCCCAATATGACCGAAAGCAAAACGCAATGGTAGCGCGATATCCTATGAGAATGGTAAAGAGTATTTTGAAGCAAGTTTTGCAGGGGTTGGTGCTGATGCATGAGAGTGGTATTGGGCATGGGGATTTGAAGATGGGGAATATGCTGTTTTCGGTAAAGGATGTTGAGGGGGAGGTTATGCAGGAGGGGAGTTTGGAGGATCGGTGTGTTGCTTGGCCTGTTGAGGGTGGCGAAGGGGAAGGGGTGCCAAGGGTTTTGTATGCTGCGCAGTCTTTGACGGAGTTTGTTGATATGGGTGATTTTGAGGTTAAATTATCTGACTTTGGTGGTGGTAAGTCATCCCTGCTCTCTTTCTTTTCTCTATTCAGATGTACCTTAAGCCCATATCTCCCTTGAGATTGTTCAAGGTTACCATAAGAAGCGATGCTAACTTGAACAGCATACTTCTTCGATAATCCCCCAAAGAAACTTCCAACGCCAACAGATTTACGATCTCCCGAACTAATCCTCAAAAACCAAATCGGCAAAGAATCTGACATCTGGGCCTTTGGTTGTCTAGTCTTCGAAGTCATTACAAATACTCGACTCTTCCAGATCTCAGATGTGAACAAAGACGATGAGCATCTTCTTCAACTTCACGAGCGGCTTGGACCATTACCGGAGGGTTTGTTCAGTCAATGGAAGAGGTCTGAACTGTACTTCACATCGGAGAGAAGGATGTATAATCGGAAGGTGGAAGGTGTGTCTGAAGAAGCTTCTAGCCGCTATATGGAGGATATGATTGATGAAATGAGGCCAGATCTGTTGGGGATGGAGAATCAGCAGGTCAAGATGTTGATTAGTTGGATCTTGAGGTATGAGCTGGAGAAGAGGCCTTCTGCTGCTGGGATTTTGCGGAATCCTTGGTATAAGAAGTCTTAAAGACGTCTAAAAGTAAATAGTAGGCTTAAATATTTCTATTATAGGTAAACAGCTAAGATTTAGGTAGTGTAACTTGATGAGAAAATATGGTAGGATTATGTTTATTATTTTGGATCTGCAGTTCGGTTAAAGGGACGGGAACCTCAACCAATAAAACTCCCCTGACATACAGCTAATGAAAACGTCATTCCCTTCTACTGCTGCCACTTCTGGGCGATACTCTGGTGGAAGCCACAGTATAGGAATTCCTTGCCTCAAAATCCACGCCCGATCGGAACTGACCCCCAATCCTGCAGGAATCACGTCTTTCGCTGGTTTTTGTTCACCCTCTTCGGCTGGGTAATGAGGGATAGTAAAGTCGCCAAAGTCGGTTTGGAGACGAGATTTATTGTGAGGGTCCCACGAGAGTTGAGTGGTACATCCTTTTATCGTGCACAAACAGTACTCTCGGCGTATGTCCCAGACTTTGACTTCGCGGAAAGACGCTGAGGCAAGCACTTTATCATCCGGCGAGAAGGCCAAAGCCTGAGCAGTATAATTCATGTGCTTCAGTGTTTGTTGCTCTGAACTGTCTAGTCCATGGTAAATGCAGATGAGTCCTCCATAAAACCCTATTGCCAACCTTTTTGAATCACAAGACCATGCCATCGAGTAGATTGTATTCTCGCCGAGTCCGAATTCGTTGATGATGCATCGACAAACGCCGTTGGTAACATCCCAGATACAGACGGTGTTTCCATCATACAAAGCGGCCACCTGCAGGTTGTCAGGCGATATGGCAAGGAAATTGACTCCTCCGTTGTATATATCACCAAATGATTTCAGACAGTCCCCTGTAACTGGGTTCCATATTCCCATTCTTCCATTGTTTGACCCAGAAGCAAGAAATGCATCGTCTGAAGAGAAAGTGGCGCAGGTGATGCCGCCGTGTCCTTCTTTGAAATCCTGAATTTGTGTGCCCGTGAACACATTCCAAAGACTGAAACAGCCATCCTTTGATACCAGTCCCAGCCTTTTGCCATCCGAGGATAAAGGTAAATTTGAAATTTTCGACCGGCGTTGAGCTAAGCGATTTTGAAAAACTCTTAGGCATGAACCCGTGTTTCGATCCCACACCTGTAAAGCCGAAATATTATGGTCGGCTGAGAGACACATATCACGAGATAATACTTTAATAAATGTAACAGGCGGTGAAATCTTTTGTTTGCCTTGCGTCGCTAAATTCGGACCAGCATCAAGATCCCAGATCTTGATTGTTCCATCGTACGACGCTGATGCAAGTTGCGTTCCGTTCAAGGTAAAGGCCAATGATAAAACGCCGCCGGTGTGCTCTTCTAGAGTTTGCAAATGTTGGTGGGTGTGAGCATCCAAGACATGAATCTCGGCAGATGTCCCGAAAGCTACTCGTGTGCCATCTGGTGATATTGCAACTGAATCAACCGCATGGCCGTCGTAGTCTATGTGTGCCCGCTCACCTGCGAATAGATCCCAGATCTTAAAGACACGAGATGACGCAAGTAACACCTGAGAGGTATCTGCCGAAAAAGCAGCCGCGTCAATTTGAGCAAGGTCAGTAACGTCGAACTCGACTATGCTTTTTAGTTTCCAAGTAGATAAGTCCCAGACATCAATCCTGGCTAGATCCGAGACCGAGGCCAATGTGTCCGTTCCATATAGAAACGCCACTGATATGAAACATCCGGACGCGTCATAAGACAGTGTCTTAAGACAGGCTCCTGTGTGGACATTCCATAATTTGATACTGCCATCATTTGAACCCGATGCTACCGTCGAGGAATCTGGAGAGAACGACAGTGACACAACGGCTGAATAATGCCCGTATAAAACACCAGTACATGTTCCTTCCATCGGATGCCATAATCTAACAGTGTCGTCAGATGAACCCGACGCTAAGAAGAGGTTGTTAGGTGAGAATGCCAGAGCGCTAACATGGTATTTATGACCATGAAGCGGTCTTAAGAATGCACCCGTAGATGTACTCCAGACCTTGATATCATGCTCAGCTGAAGCAACCCATTGGCCATCTGTAGAGAAACAGACCGCATGTAACAACGGGTGCCTCCCATGTTCATCGAATGCCATTGTCTGGAGACACGAACTCCAATCTAATCCCACAGTATCGGGAGGAACGATACGCATCGAGGAATCGCTCTCGTACAGTTGACGAACTAAGCTTCTGGTGGGACTAAACACCAGTGCTGAAGCGTACACCTGCAACGGATCAATCTCTATGGCCAACTTATGATAAAGAATAAATCGAGGAGCATCGAGGAGTATTTCGGCCAATCCCGCCGCTTTTGTCTGTGTCCCGAAGGCGATTAGACAATGGTCATAGGTTGAAAGGCTGGGTACGTACTGCTAGGGCTCCAAGGCTCTGGACCGCTAAGATTCCCTCTGGAACTTTCCGTAAGAGACTTAGCGCCTCTATCCAGTTCAAGTATTTGGATCGAAAGAACTGATGGATAAGATCACCATCTTCCAGGTCGTTTTCGCTCGTTTCACACTGGGATTTGGAGCTCTTGAGATGATCAACCCAATAGACGCAAGAGTATCGGATCCGGGCTAAAGGATCAGGATCAGGAGGCGAAAACTGAGCATCGGTCAATCTGGAATGGCCTACTCCATAAATGTCTCGCCGAAGCGTGGCGGAAAGAGCTTCCAATGAGTTCAAAAACATGGAATGATGTCGAGACTCGATACCCTCAGGGAAGACTGTGTCAGGGATGTTATTGACCAGGAAATCCCTAGCGGATTGATGGACGAGGAATATCTCGTTATTTTGGCAGTTGAGAAAGGAACCACACCAGTCGATTGCGTCGGCTACATCGCCTTCTTCCATGTCACCCACCAGAATCGCGAGCTCTGCTGGGGCCAGTCGTCGATAAGCAATGCATACCGTAGCCAGAATCCGAATCAATCGATCTTCCTCTCCTGAGCCCAGAATTCGCGTCATCATAGCGTGGTACAAATCATCGAGGGTTGTGGGGAAACTTTTGAGTACCTCTAAAACACGACGCTTGGGAATGCTTGAACTAGCCAGTCTCTGGCAGACGATGGCGACCCAAAGGAATGTGTTATCTGCGTGTGAGTACATATACTCAGAGATGGCTTCCTTCAGATCTGGATCATCTCCCCATCTTCTGGCCAAATTGTCCACCGTGGTGACAATGTAGGATTTCACGGCTTTGGAAACCGACTCCTTTTCATCTTCGAGACTGAGTAAGATCATTCCTTGGGCAGCAGACAGTTCTGTTTTGATCTCAGGCCAAGGACGACTAGTCAAAATCCATTTAGTAGGACACGACTGTGACAAGTTGTTGATGACATCGATAAATTCAGATCTTTCACTGCACTCATCGAGAGCGTCTATAACCACGATTGCCTCGTGCAAGCATGGATCCTGCAACATATCGGTGAGAATTTCGACCAGCATGATGCTGCTATTGTGGCTGTCGAAGAGCTTTTCTCCCATCCTTTCGTAGTGAGGGCGTACAATTGACATCAAAGACGGCTGATACTCAAGAAGCATGTAGATCAGGCCTCGGATCGCTCCGGACAAGTTGTCCTTTGTCGCCGAACCCTCAAAGAAGAAGAAAGCGAGTGGCCTGAGGGACTTCTTCAACCTGTCGATAACTCCGCAAGCCAACATTGTTTTCCCTTTGCCAGGAAGGCCGTTGATCCACAGGACTCGAATTGAGTTATCCGTCATGAATTGCTCGTAGGCAGTGCTGGTGAAAACCCAGTCGCATAACTCCGTCTGCAGACCATGCTTCTGATTCTGAATTCTATGCTTATCCAGCTGAGGGTCCGTAACATGTAAGGCTCGCAAGCACTTCTTATCCTCTTCGTTTTGTTCCTTCATCTCCCTGCGTCTCGCTTCGTCTCGAATAGCAGTGTAGATATTCTCGAGGGATTCTGCCTGTAGTGTCGAGTTGTCTTCAATACCAGCAAGCTTGACCTTGACATCTTCACTGTTGTATTGCTGGATGTCCCTCCGAATAGCGGCTTCTGCGTCCTTCAGTTCGGTGAGTTTGCCGTTCCAGTCATCCAGTTTGACTGTATCTCGAAGGATAATGGATGCCCAATTGCGATAGTAGAGGCAAGCGCTTCTCATTTGGAACACAAGAAGCTTTTTGAAGAAATCCACTATATGACCTTCGAGGTTGTTTCGCAGTGTATCAGGAGGAGTCGATAGAGAAGACGATTCTTTTTGGCCGAGGGCCACGTCGGCCAGGTTCCAATACCATTCCATCTTTGACAAAACATATGCGATGGCCTTTCTATTGAGACCTGGCTCTTTCATAGGATTTGAGAGGATCTTTGACCTTATCAGTGGCAGTTCTTGGGTATATATCATTTTTACTGCGCCTTACCTCGAGACCAAGACTAACGCCAACCCATACGATGCTAGCTTCAGCAGAATATTTGACAACCTTGTCAATCAAGCCCTTGATGTTGTTGATGGCTTCCATGAAGTTCGATGCGTTTTCTTTGTACTCTGCCTGACGCTTGGTCCGTTCCAGTCCCGCGTAGACTAACCTCCACATCTGACGAGCCTTGTCATTCTTGCAATGTTGCAGGCTATCGATCTCGGAGGGCGCGGCAGTCTCCGTCCATTCTGCCTCGACTTTTAAAAGTATTTTCTCGTACTCTTGAACTAGATCGGACTCCTTTTCTTTCAAACTGTCGTAGGCCTTGGTCCAAAGCCGCTCAGAGAGACTCAAACAAGTATCTTGGTCGCGAGGAGCTATTTGAAGAGGCGCAGTACTAACAGATAGTTCCTGAATCGGTGGAGTAGTACGGCTATCGCCCGCACTATCATCAGTCGAACCCGTTAGCTGAGTGAAGGAACTTGGCGTCTGTGTTGTTGAGGCAGCTGGCTTTGAAACATCCGGCGTGTTGGCTGATTCAATATTATCATTGCGAGAGCGAAATTGCTGCTTGAGCCTGTCATATCTCTTTCTCATTTTTGATCGCTTTAGTGATGTAACGAAAGAGATTTGTCAAGCAACCAGGAGGAAAGGTGAGCGGGGAAACGGGGTCAAGTCAGGCATTGGCTTGATGGTCATACAGACAAAGTAGAGAACGTTGACCAATGATGTGCCGACACATTTCCAAGAGACCAGCGAGAGCAGGCAGCCAACCGGGTTTAGGCATGGCTTATTTCCCATGCTTGGCAGACAGACGAATGTCGCTCCTCTAATTGCGCGTTTGCGCATAACATACACTCGATTATCAATGCTACCGCATAATCCCTCGAAGCTTACCAACAGTCCTGCAGGTCTTTAAAAAAAAAACCCATTAGGAAAGATAGGTAGTATGGCATTTGCTGTTAAGCATATAGCAAGGTACATGTAAATACCAACGCAACAGAGGCTCCCTCTTCGTTTCGTTGTCTTATTCATGTCAGTGCATATCATCCAAATCAGTCTAGACAAGAATAAAAGGAAAATAGAAAGAGTTAGAGAAATAAATGTATTATACTAATCCAATCTAGAAATAACAGTTAACCCTATTTAACTAAGTAAGTAATTATAAAGATCTAAAAAGTAATATTTAATTTATTATTATATTTATCCTTTTATAGCTTTATAATTAGTGTTTTATAAAACATCCCTTACTAGCTATCAGTCCCAATAAAGACTACTAATACAGCTGCATAGGCAGCTGTTGCAGCAAGGACATCCTTGGGTCTAGCATCCTTCATAAACCATGCTAGAGCGACAGCAACTCCAACTACAAAAAGCGAAGTCGTCAGAAGACCGGTGAGTTTGGAAGGACGGAGGGACATGATGAGCATGGGTACGACGAGCGCCGCGCCTCCGAATATGGCCATTGTCAAGCGGCCAAGAAAGCTCAGTCTGGCCTTGGACTCTTCCTCGGTACGCACACCAGCGGGGCTGAACTTGGCTCCGCTGACGAGAACCTGAGCAATCTGAGCTTCAAAGGAAGAGATTTCCTCTGCAGACGGAGCTGCATGTCCCTCCTCATCACCTGTCGTCTTAGTATCAGACCCCTGGGCCGCTTTGAGCTGATCCCTCTTCTTGTCAAGCTCGGTAAGCATCCCGGCAAGGACCATCATCCAGTCATCGCTATCAATCTCTCCAGGCTCCTTGTGAAAGGTTCTGTACGCTTCCATGGCACTCGCTGCCGTGGCGTGTCAGTCAGCATGCAACATGGTTGTGAAAAGACGTAGAAACACCCACAATAATCCCTTAGTGCTTGCCTGATGTCGTCCATTCTTCCGAGACTTGTGCTCTCCGAGCTGGATCTCTCTCCAAGACTAATGGTTGGATCGTGAACGACGGGGCGTAGCTCGAGGAACAACTGATACAATTTGGCCCGTGAGAAGAGAAGGTTATGTCTGAACAAGCTATCCAGAACAGTTATCGGCTCATAACGTCTCAGAGCTTGGAGGTGGCTTTCCACTTTGCTTCTGTCATCACTTTCCAGCTTGACGCTGATTAGGTATAACAATTTCCCCAAACTCAGTTGCTCCGTGTGATCAAGCGTTTTGATGAACCCATTAGCTTTATGAGTGCCGCTAGGCTTGGGCTGTCTCTGAAACATGCTCATCATACCCGACAACGGTTCTTGTCTCGGAGCAGGTTTGTTTGAGGTTCCACCGAGGGCTGCCTCGGTGAGCACAACACGGGGTAGTTGCACGTTTTCTGAGGGCCTATCAGTGTTGGGAGAGACATTTTCACCTCCCGTGGTGATGTCTGTTGCCAACGCCGCCTTATAAAAAGAGCGGTCAACCATTGTAGAGGCCATCTCGATGTCGATATCTGGCTGATTGACTGATGAGTCCCTTACTGGGGGCAAGACTAGGGCATACGGGTTGTTTTCTTGTTTCCCATTGTTTCTTGATGGTGAAGATGGGTTTGAGGTTGAACTCTTAGTATCTGCAGCCAAAGACATAATTAGGTTGAGACGTAAAAGGTTGAGAGTAACCAAGAAAACTTTAGTGTTTGCGGGCCATTTAATAATTGCTCACTTGTAAGCGCCGAGGTAAATGAGGCTGCATTGCTGGCTGCTCTGTCTCATTTCAGGCTCGCAGATTGGTGCACATTGTTCAGCTCCAAACGCCAAAGATTTGGCGATATCTAAACTAACCACTCATCGGCTAAAAATAAGCGAAGTTGGGGCAGCCTGGAACGGCACCTAGGCGCCACCATGTAATCAGCGCTCCCATGATCATTCTGTTAGCTGCGCGCCTACCTATGTTACTCGCCACAGGATATCGGATAACAGCCCCATTGAAATTTCTTATCGCTACGGCTGCGGGTGCCAGGATGAGAATCCCAAAACTACGACAGGGATCCAAAAAAATCACTGGCCGAGCATAAAAAGGCAAGATTCCCTTGACGATTTACCATATCTAGATGGAGCCAAATTATTTATCGCCCTATCCAAGTACTCACCATCCTGTTCCCAGCACTACGTCAACATGCCTTCAGAATGGTATCCTGTATATAAAGTCAAAAGCAAGATGGCTCTACCGGACCCCGATATGCCTCCCGGTCGATTTCATCACGCCATATTCGTCAAAATCGGGGATGATGGCTCTGGTACCGTCTACCATGTTATTGGCGACGTCACATCGAGACAAGGAATGAGCTACGAGAGCAAGAAGACTGAGAACCCCGAAGAGTTGGAAACGTTTCATTCCAAGGAACTGCTTGGTTACACGGATTCTATTCACCAGTGGGATTTGGTTCTCAGTGCTTTACCCACGCCGCCTCAACAGAAAGCTTCGAACACAATGAAACAAGGGAAAGTCGAGCCTTTCAAAGAGAAGCTTGGCGACTATGAATATGTTTTCTATAGCCCGGGCGAGGAGCGAAAGCCTCTCTGGAAATGCACTGAATGGGTAGAGTGGTATGCCATTCCGGCTCTCTGGCAGCATGGTCTTCTTCAACATGGGGGTTAACCAACAAACACCCAGAACCATTAATTGACGAGTCCTTCGGGGATGGTAGTATTCATTATCGTAGCGTTTCAACTTCAAAGATAAACAAAATAGAAAGATCTCAAGACATCCGGAGACTGATAACGAAAGGCTGAAATTATATTTTTAAGCCTGAAACCCCGATTAGAATAACATTCAAATCGTATCATACGGCTTTGCGAATATCATCTATCAATAGGTATGTCACCATCACGATCCAAACAGTAAGGCAGAGAAAACAATGTGGGAGAGAGGCTTAAGAGTGCATAAAGGAACTACAGCCGACCGACGATGAAGACCAAAACACGGAGTGTCGTTGTGAGTACCTGATTGGACATAGACACAGGCATGTTGGTTGGCTGGGCAATTTTCAGACACGAAACATTACGCAGCAAATCATGCGTGACACATTGCCAACAAAGTAGTTAGTCATTGATGGCAAGATGCCTGAATGGCGAGTCTGTTCTTCTGAAGCGCTCGAACAGTGCCCAAAACAGTCCACGCTGTCATACAGGGATGCTGAGCCGGTCCATTGGGTCTCCTGACCAATGGGAATAGCCTCGCCGTTATGCAAGGGCAACATCTCACTGTAGCCATGGCGCTGAGTACATGGTCAATGTCACAAATCAGGCTGTGCTTTTTGCAATCACAAACACGCAAGGCATTTTTCGAGGCGTTTTTCAAGGTAGTTCTGGTCGAGTTCCCCTCGTCAACAAATCTTTCACCGTCAAAAGGTCACGTTGACTCTTCAATCAAGATTATTTTTGTCGTCCGGTTTTGTCAATTGCGAACAGCCAACAACAGCAACCATGGAGGTCGTCGGGTTTAGCGCCAGCATACTCACGTTCGTGGGAGCAGCAGTAACTGTTTCAAAATCAATCCACAACATCTTATCAGCAATCAAAGATGGCCCAGAAACAATTGGGTTTCTCGGGGACGAAATTGCCCAACTCGAGACTGTCCTTCAAAGGTTGTCGGAAGTGTTCGTATTGACAGCTACACCTGCTGATAGGCCAGAGTTTGAGAAGCTGGTCAAAAAGTGCAAAGACGACCTGGCCAAGTTTGAGGGTAAGCTACGCCAGCTGGATGTCTCGGGAGCTGATGGCCGAAGAGGTCGGTTATGGCGAAAGCTCAAGTTCTGTCTCGAAGAGAAAGACCTCGATCAAATCCGCCACGTTGTTAGGGGGCATGTTAATGCATTTACACTCCACCTACTCATCATCCAGGCCCGGCAGCAAACTTTATTGGCAGATGTACTTCCTACTCTTCAACAAGTCGCTGTGACGGACATACTTCCCACTCTTCTCCAAATCCAACAAGGGGTTGCAGCGATGCAAGTGTCTAACGCGTCTGCGAAGATCACGCGAGTGGACTCATCAGGCATGTCAACAAGGGCCACTGAACTAGATGATACACAATCAAATATCTCGCAACAAGCGGCTTTAGATGATACTATCACTCGATTGATGAAGCTACTTGAGAAGAAGCCATGCATTGTGGCCTCTGAGGACTCAAAAGAAATAATCGAAGACCTCGAACAGCTTTTACAGTTTGTCCAAGATGACGTACTCTTTGAAAAGAGGGGAGGAGGAGATGAAGCCGAGGACGAAGACGTCTCACAGGAAGTGAAACTCTTCTCAAGTCTCGTTGTTTCGGCCCCCTCTTTGAGAATCAACCAAAACGGTAAGCCTATTCGCGGTGCGACCTGCTTTTTGCTAAACTGAACAGGCCGCATAAGCTATTCCGAGGCTACAAAATCACAAATTGCGATTTCCCAAGAGAGAAAACGGAAGGAGTTACATACAAATGACGCCGTCGTTACGGTCGCGACAACAAAACGACGAGAGAGACTTCTTTTAGTCTCTAAAGATGCCCCGGCAAACGAGCTATATGGTAGGAGCTTCCGCGGTACTCTAACCTTGAAGTCAAAGTCCAAGAAGAAGATGGTCACCTTATCCGTGCAACAGGGCCAGCTCCTGTTCGACCGGTTCACAAGCCTATTACCACGAGTGATAGTTTGTAACATTCTACCTAATGACTCGCTTGTTTTCGAGGTGGCATCAAATGGGTCTGTTGAAGACCTGATGAGATTGATCGTTGGGAATAAGGCTAGCCTTGATGACCATGATGAAGACGGCTGGTCGCTATTACATGTGAGCATCTACTTACCGAGGATATGTGCCCAACTAACCATCCTACCCCGCAACACAGCACGCAGTTGGCAATCTATCAACTTTCAAGTTTCTCATCGAGCAAGGTCTAGATGTTACCGAGATTGCACAAGAGAAACTGAGGCCTTATCGGTATACCCCCGACGAAGCGCAGATGTATACCCCCGACAAAGCGCAGATGTATACCCCCCACAAAGTCTCAAGGGTTGAACTTAAACTGACTAGTATTGGATACAGAAACCTTTTGATAATAGCGAATGGCTATTGCAATGACTATGATATTGAGTTTTCGGAAATCCTATTACATGCCGGTGCAGACCCTACTGAAAAGCTAAAGTGTCAACCAATTCTGTTTAACTTTATGACCTATGGAGGAGATATCAAGGTGGGAAACCTCTTTCTTCTATCTGGAGCGAGCTCATTGTTAGGATAAATAGGGCAGAAATTTCGTACACCGAACTGCATCTATCAGCCCATTCATTTTCCCAAACACTCCGGCAGACAGTGGAGTCCTACTATACAGCTTCTGTCATGGGTGGGCATCAGTTCTAGGGGAAGAATTCAATCCAGAGCAGGAGCGGAAGACTCTGGATCTTTTAATCAGCCATGGCTACGACGCACAACCTAGCGATCACACCGGGAATGGTTTACATGGGTTCTTTTCAAGCCGCAAAAGATCGTTTTCAAAGATATCAGAGCGACGAGACCTTTTGAGATATCTTATATCAAGAGGCGCCAATCTTTGCAACTTGGACTCTGAAGGGCAGGCACCTTCACATAATGCATACGGAGGTATGTGTAAACCTTGCTTCATGTCCCAATCCTCTTTGATGGGGGATCTATATGATAATCTTCTGAGTATTCATGGCTATGACATCTCCGTCTTCCGGCAGGATTATCCACGGTTAGCAGGTTATCGTAATGGGTATACCCGGGAAATGTTTGAACAGCTTTGGAGTGGCAGGGAGGAGCACTGCCCTTACTGGAACGATGAGCCTTGGCCAAAGTTCTTGAATAACATGGCAAAGTTGGATTTTGAGTCAAGACTGGACCGGGGCCTTTGCGGATACTGCCGGAGTTGCCTTGATAGGCCTTCCGCTTGTGATCATTGTGGAGTATGCTTTTTGGTCTACCAGTACTTCTGTGGTAAGGAGTCGGACCCTGATCATGACCACGATTGCGACTGTCCACGTATGCAAGTTGGGTATATGGAAAAGTGCAAAAGCTGCGGTCATATTGATTTTAGACCGAAAGTTGATCTAAATCCAGACTCGGACGATGGAATGTCAGATTACTCTGACTCTTCGTTTACAAGCAACGAGTCTGAGGGCAGGCAGTCTCGGTCACTTAGGTGGGTGACTGAATGTAGCTACTGTCGATTCCATGAGATATCTTCAGATGATGAGTCAGTTGGGGGAGCCGAGTTATAGATTCGGGCGCAAATAGATATTAGCATAAAAATATTTGTTGAAATTCTCAATCATTAACCTCACCCGACGAGGAGTTAAAGAAGCGCATGGAAGAGATTATCTGAAGCAACCTTTCAATTGGTGCTTTGTTATCCTGTCGTAAATGCCTCTATCCTCTATAGCTATACTTGTCTACTACTATTAGATATGTGGTATCATCTGTAGCCAAGAAGGTGTCCAATAAGCACCAATCGGGAGAGCCCTCAAGCTTATAAAAGATTCGATAACAAGAAACCCCCGAGAGAGACCATATCCAATAAAAATAACATGCGTTGGGAGTTTATATACCGTTGCCCATGAGTCGTGTGCAATGGACTCGTACTTGAGGTATCTTTGGGAAATGCCAAGGCCAATGACAGATATCAGCAGGAATACTGGCATCGAGATGATGATGTCAATCGAAGCAATCTTCCACAAAAGCTTCTCAAGCTTGCTGGGAAACGTTGTTGCCGATGATCCGAGATGAATACCGCCGTACAGGCCTGGCAGTACTAGTATGAGAACCAGAAGAATAGGGCTGTTGAGGATGAATGTGAGAATCTGGTCTGGGTCGATTCGACTTTCTTCAGAGTATTGTACGTTTCCAGCAGATCGCAGAAAAGAGTTGTGGAAGTTTTGATCGGGATATCGAGCTTGTTGATGGCTGTCGCGAAAAGGTTGAGGTTCCTGAATTTGCCCTTCGAGGCTCTCGATTGCGTGAACAACATGGTTCATTCGCTGGATATCCTCTGCGCATAAATCCACTGTTGGAGGAACTGGCTCAGCCCGAACCCATTCTGTAGTCCAAACGCTGTCTGGGATATCCCAAGGATCGTCGTATCTATGTTCATTGTACCATGATGGAAGTACCTTTCGCTGAACGGTCTGGGTTTCCCAGCTCGCCGATCTGGCAACGACTCCAAGACCTGAAGGAAGAATCTCCCCAGTCTTCAGCATGAGCCGGTCTCCGTCATCGCTAACGACCGTGACGTTCTGGACTAGCCCTGAGCCATCTTTAAGATACTTGTGTCGAGTCGAATCTGTGGAGTGCATCCAGACCAACGCCAACTGCTCTTCCACATCACCTTCACCTTGCGGTGGCTTGGGGTAAATGATGTACTCCTCGCTTTTCTTCCAGTAAAACTGTTCTTGAACCATAAGAGCAATGATATCTTCAATTCTAGACGTGTCAACGGACTCAGGATCCAGCATGTCCTTTGGCTTCTATCATAGATGGGTCAGATACTGGAATCTCGAATGCAACAGGGTTGAAGCTTACCTTAATCCAGAAGAGAAACATGGTGATAGCGCATATGACATGTACCATAGTATGTATTTCCAACAGTGATATTGGAAGACCGTATGAAAAGCGCACAATGCATTGAGTCGCCATCCAAGTGACCTGTGTCATAACAAGAACCTTCTGGAGAGTATCTGCCTTGCTTTTGTCATTTATCTTAGAGCGTGGTATGGGCAGAAAGTGACCCATTCTTGCTAGTTGGAGAACACCGTTGACTGAGAGCCGTAATGTACCAGATTGTAAGGTCCCTCGAATTGCCCAGTGTCCTGTAAAGTGCTCGAACTTCCTTACGTCGACCTCGAGTCCACCCATGATGACAAAGAATCCATATCTGACATCAAAGCACGGATCCTAATAAAGTCAGTTATCGACTCAAGAAGTCTGACAGACCTTCGAGGTTCTTACTTCCTTGTTGGCTTGCTCATCCGAGTCGCTTAACATGACGCCGTTGGCACCATCGGGCTGGTGCTTCTGGCGCCACAAACGCGTCAGCTCTTTAGACAAATGTCGCGCCTCAAGAAACTGTGATGATGCGAGATATAGGACAATTTCCGGTGCCACGAGACCGATAATAACCCATTTGAACTTTTCTCGAAGCATCGGGAAAGCCTTCGTATCGCCAGGGACGTTGAGATGAAGTGCTGTGTAAAGACAGGCGATCAAAGTAATGATGCAGCTCCAGAGAATGGTCATGGTACCGCGTATCTCTGGAGTTCCGACAAAAGACGGAGCTGGGATGGTGCGGAGTGCAGTGCGGTTGTTGGTTGTCAGGTACTCGAAAACTTGCTCCTGCACAGCCTCCAGGCCAGGATCTTGATGCCAGGCATCACTCACGTTCGAGGGCATGATAAAATGAATTCGACAAAATCCAGGTTGAGGCAGAAAAGAAAAAAAAGACACGCAGCCTGATTTTCAATGAGGGGGTTAAGCGCTCTGCTTGTTACTCGCAGCCTGCCTCGCGCTATGTAAGCCACATATTGTTTTTTCCTGCAGTTGCCTCTCAGCCCCGGGTCTTACCGCCTATCAAACGCGCGAGTGACATTTACGGGACTTTGATCATCCTTGGAGGGGGTGCTAATTGAAAGATATTAACCCAGGCCGTATTTCACTTGTTATCAACCATGCATATCTCCAGATAATAACAATTTTGTGCACTTTGAATAACAGTAAACATGGGCTGATATAAATATGAGTCAGTTTTCACTATGTTCCTTAGCTGTGTAAATCGTAACTTCAAAGGTCGTTCGCGAAGAAGACAGGTTTCGCAGGATGACGGTTAACCCTGAGGCTCAGCTGATCGGGTCGCGCATAATGTCCCACGATATCCAAGTTCTGCTTGGCCTTGTACTTCTCACCCAAGTCAACATCCGCATACAAGATACCCTCGGCACTTGGGTCCAAAGCCTTCACAAGTTCCTTTCCAAACGGCGAGAAGATCATGGTGAACCCACCGCCACCATTCTTGGTGTAGTCAAAGCCTTTGAGGTTAGCTTTCTCGATATTCTCCTCCGTCAGGATCTGGCTAGATAGAATGACGAAGCAGGCGCCTTCCATGGATACGATGTGAGAGAAGGCCTTGCAGCATTCGGGCGTGATGTGATGGGGCCAATCTTCGCCGATGGATGGGAAGAGAGAGGGCCAGCTGGAGACGTGGATGTCGACGTCCTGTGAGTATTCGTAGTAGCGAAGAAGTGGTTGAGTGTGCTCCCAGCAGTTGAGACCTGCAACCTTTCCAAACTTGGTTTGAACCACGTTGTCCAGGGATTCACCTTGTCCGTCACCGTAGATGGCACGTTCAACATGAGTGGGTTTGATCTTTCGACGGTGGAGGACAATTGTACCGGTCTCGTCGATGTAAGACTGCAGGTGTCAGAATACCACATCGTAATGTACAAAGGGCTAGGACTCACCTGAGCAATGTAAAGTGTCCCTTTGTATCTCTCACTATATCCCAAGACCACAAAAACACCAGCCTCACGAACAGCGGCTCGGATCTGGTCCATTTCAGGTGACTCTTTCTCCATGGAGTTCTTGAAGTACTCATTGATCCATGGCGCGTTGGCGACCGGGGAGTTGGCCCAAATGCTCCTAAGAATAAATAAGCTATTCTGCCCACTTTCTAAGCTAGAGAACTTACCACGGGTAGCCGGGAATGAAGACTTCGGGGAATCCAATTACGTTAGCACCGTTGCTAGCGGCATCTTGGATGAGGCGGATGGACTTATCAACTCCACCCTGGAGGTCCTGCCAGACGGGCTCGGCTTGGATAGCGGCAACCTTGACAGTTTTGGACATTTTAGCGTGATGTAGTTAAGCTTAGAGCAATGAAAGATGTGGTAAATATATTTTGATCTGACTTGTTATTTCTGCGTTGACGTGAAGCATTTTATAGTCCTCCTGCACTCGACCATATGCCGGCAGATGGTATCTAGAAGGATTCCCAGAGGTGCAGATATGAAGAGGGGTTCGTCCGGATATCAAGTAACCACAAGAAAAGCACCTGCAATGTACAAACCCCTCTTTCACCCCAGCTTACTGTTACATCGATGCTGTGCAGACGCTCGGTCACGTGTCCCAGGCCGTTCGAGGGGCAATTGAGCTTGTCAACCGATTGACCTATCCTTTCAATCGACTTCCCTGTCCGCAACAGGACCCATGTCTCCATAATATGTGGATCTAAACGCGGTCTCCGGTTATTCAAGGTACCCCGCCTAGCACTCTG
Organism: Fusarium caatingaense; assembly: GCA_013624355.1. Classification (NCBI taxonomy): domain Eukaryota; kingdom Fungi; phylum Ascomycota; class Sordariomycetes; order Hypocreales; family Nectriaceae; genus Fusarium; species Fusarium caatingaense. The sequence goes on along the minus strand of JABKKP010000061.1, from coordinate 36,603 downwards.
GTCAGTCAACCCTACCCAGAGGAACGCGATACGAAAATTCACCTATCGTATAACCGTTAGCAAGAACACCATCGTGACATTCTGGCGCCTTACTTCTTCACAATTACAATGCAGACCGATATCGGTGCTATTCTAGGCGGCTCCCAGCCTGCCGTTCTGTGTATCCTCACCCTACTCTCACTCTACACCTTGAAGTATCTTTTGGTTGGCAGTACTGGGAAATATCCAATATTGAACCCGAGGAAACCCTTCGAGTTCTCAACTAATCGCGCTGTTCGTGATTTCATCAAGAACAGCAAACATCTTCTTGCAAAAGGCAGATCGCTCTACAATGATCAGCCTTACGAAGCGTATACGGAGTGGGGAAAAGTTGTTATTATACCCCCTCACTTTGTTGAAGCCTTGAAGAATAACCGGCAACTTGAATTCCTGGAAGCTCTTAAAGAAGTGAGTTTGTTTATGCGACCTTTTCTCTTTTATGCTGGTTGATTTCTGTCTCCGATTCCGGAGCATGGCTTCAAGATACCATTGTCTTATGTATCGAAGCATTGTTTCATCATTCAATCTCACTCATTTTTGGGAACTTGTCACTGATCAGTCTGTGGTAGGACATTCATGGGCATATCCCTGGATTCGAGCCCGGTGCTCCACCCATCGCTATAGCACCAATCGTGAACAAATACTTGACGAGGACTCTGGCTAAGCTCAACGCACCTTTATCCGAGGAGGCATCTTTGGCATTACACGATGTTCTAGGTGAATCAAGGGAGTGGCGTGACTTTAACCCTCACCAAGACGTTATCCGTATTATTTCACGGATGTCTTCTCGTGTGTTTATGGGTGAAGAACTCTGCCGCGACGAAGGCTGGCTGAAGGCCTCAAGTGACTACATACTACAATGGTTCATCGCAGGCACAGAACTTCTCACTTATCCTCTATGGCTCAGGCCATTCATTCACTGGTTTCTGCCATCTTGCCGAGCAGTACGTGAAAAGCTACAGAAGGCGCGCGAATTTCTCCAGCCCCACATCGATCGTCGACATGCTGCCAAGCAACAAGCCATTAGGGATGGCAGAACAATTCCCTTCGATGACTCTATCGAGTGGTTTGAGAAGGAATACCCAGGACAAGCAGATCCAGCAAGGGACCAGATCGGACTTTCGGTAGCTGCGATACACACTACAACCGATCTACTCACAGAAACACTTTTCAACATTACACTGCATCCGGAAATTCTGAGGCCTCTGCGGGAAGAGATAGTTGGTGCTCTTCGTGCAGATGGGATGAAGAAGACGTCACTTTACAACATGAAACTCCTCGATAGCGTTATCAAGGAATCACAACGATTACGACCGATGCTTCTAGGTAAATACCTTCCTTCTCAGATATTTCCCTTTACTTACCTTTCCACAGGTGTTTTTAAACGAAGAGCTCTGAGCGATATCACTCTCCCCAACGGCGATATCCTCAAGAAAGGAACCAAGATTGCCTGCGATACCACTCACCAATGGAACGCGGACTACTACGAAGATCCATTGACTTTTGATGCATACCGCTTTGTAAGAACGCCCGACACGTCCGGTCAAGACAAGCAGGCACACTTGGTCAGTACCAGCCTTGATATGCTTGGATTTGGGCACGGCGTGCATTCGTGTCCTGGGAGGTTCTTTGCTGCCAATGAGATGAAGATTGCGCTGTGTCATATGCTGCTCAAGTATGACTGGAAGCTACCTGAGGGTGTAGTTCCAGAATCTTCATGGTCTGGCATGGTATTGTCCGGTGACCAGAAGGTGAAGCTGCTCATCAGAAGACGACGTGAGGAATTGGATATCGATAGTTTGGACGGAGAGTAATTAATCCGAACCGAAGTTCGGTGACCGAGCATAGCCCCATTTCCTTCCCATGAACTGAAGAATAGCATTACTGCGTAAGCATATGATAGCTAGAAGAATGTTTCCAGGAGGTGCAAATTATAACGAAGAGCACTTCCGGATATCAAATAACCATATGAAAAGCGGCCGCAACGTACAGACCCGTATTTAATCCCGGCTTACTGTTACATTCATGTCTCAACCAGGTAATTTGTCCCACTGTGATGCCTGTTGTGTGGGGCCATCTACCGCGTGTTCGTTACTGTCAACGAGATATAAATACAGCCTTCCCAGTACCTGTCAAGTCCAAACCCAATACCTTCCTGCATTCAAATTTTACTGAAAAAAGTCAAAAGAGTTGTCTCCAAAGGCCTGCTCATAAGCCCACGACTCAAAGATATCATCAAGCGAAATTCCTTGCGTCAACCCCAAATCATCCTGCTGCTGAGGAAGAATAGGCAGGTCATCCATCTCATATCTCTCGAACTGCAAACGACACTCCTCGGTGATCTCCTGCGCCAGACCATGAGCCCAGATATCAATCTGCCACTCAGCAGCGAGTGATCGAATGGCGCGGATGGACCGGTTAGCCCAATTCCACATCAGGTTCATCTCATACAGCGACGTGATGCAGATGTTGAGACATCTCAAGGCTTCACTCCTTCCAAGATCCCCTGCGGCTTTCATGTGGAGCAGAAGGATGATTGATGCCGTGAAGGTTGGATGAACGGCTGAGATGGGGATACATCGCTGGAAATGTAAGCTTCACGAGGTAAGATGTTCGTATCTTGGCTACACTTACATTTGTGTAGTTCTTCCTGAAGATCTGCAGGATCCTTGCTGTTCGGACTGCTGAGTCTTTGACCGACTTTGAGTGGATATCACCACCCAGGGGATCATACTGGATTCCTCCCTTCTTGCCAGGGTTGAGAAGTTGAAAGAACGGACGATGAAGCAGTAATATGGTGTGATGATACTGCAAGCTGCAATGGCATGTTAGTGTGGATAGCATGGTAGGATGGTTGACGTACTGTAACTGATAGACGTAGGGAGGAGAGACCTGTAGACTTGAAGGTGAGATCTTGAAGCTCTTGGGTAGCCGATCATGGAGAGCTACAGCATCCAGGTGGGCTTTCATCACGCGCTCTTCCCTCTCTTTGCCTGTCCATGCATATCGCTGAGCATATCTATACTTGGTAAGCACAAGCCATGACGTTCATAATTAGATAACCTTACAGCTGATCAATGACTTCGGCCGTGACAGTCAAGATTTCGCAGAGATATCCTGCGTTCTCTGTGATATGAGGACTGGGGTGGGGACTCGAGATCTGCACCTGAAAGTCCGTCAATAAAGGACTCCATGGTGTCTGTCCATGTGGCTTGGTCGTCATGATGTTGTATTCTTGAATACTGGCAGGTCTTCCCATTCCAATACAAAATAGTCTGTACCTGTCAGTAAACGTAACGTATAGAGTATCTCGGTTCGGTCCTTACTTGTCTAGAACATATATACCCCAGAAGGTGACGTTCCTCGCTTCTACATCATCTTTCGTAATGAAACCATTGGCCTCGTATGATGAACAATCGCAATGGAGTCCTAGATTCATGGCCATTCGCGTAGCCATTCCAATGTAGATGAACCCAAGACCTTCGTTGTCGATGGAAGCCCAGTAAAGACCGAGTAAACCGGCAGCTTGAACCGTTGTATAGGTCGGAGCTTCGTACTCATGATGCAGGATGGTCCTAGCTTGAGCAGCAAAAGCCTCTCCTGCGGTGTTTGCATCATCTGGGTCAGTTCTCAATTCGGGCCTCGTTGAGTACCGAGAAGCAAATGCCAAAATGGTATATAGAAGCAGTGGAGTGCAGTATCGCTCAGCCTTATCCACATAGAGATCTCGGACAAAGAGTTCTCTCGGGACGATATACTGCCAGCAGTTTTGCCACTTCCAGTATAGAGCGAGGAGGTGATCTCGAAGCTCGTCAGAGGGTTCGAAGAAGCCAGGCATTGCCCGAGCTGCTTCAATACCTCGCATCCTAGCTTGGACTGATGATGGGACTTTGATGGCCTGGTTCTGCATGATGGAGAAGTTACTGGATTCGCCGAAGTAGCGCAACTCGCCAGTGTCTCCCAGGGTGAAGCATCCAAGTGCATTTGCCAGTTCATCCACATCGTCGCCAGGCGGCTCGACAGGTTCAGGTGGGGGTGGGTTCATGACCACAGGAACTGTTTCTTCTTGGATGGTTGCATCTTCTTGGATGACTGAATCATTCTTAACAGAGTCTGGTGGTGACTCGGGATGTCTATTGCCCTGCTCGGCCAGTTGCTTCTCCAAAGTTTGGACTCGAGCTTCCAAAGCGAGGATGTATGCATTGCTGTGTCGTCTGATATCACTGTTAGTTTTGATCAAGTTGAAGTACAAGGCATACCCACTTCCTATTGCTCTCAGCCTGAGAATATTCACAGTCTTGCTGTCGATCACCACAGGCGCTACAGCGCGGCTGACTTCCGTCGCACTAAGCCGAGTCAGAATAGTCGAGTCAGAAAGCGGTACTCCCGTGGCTTGTGCGGGATTGCGGGATACAGAGTGGATTATACGAGTAAAGCACGATCCGTAATGGAGACTCACCTTTGTCCTCTTGACTCTGCACCCATTACAGGCCAACGACGCCCTCTTCCTAGGGTTCGGGTTCTGCGGCGCTTTCTCACTCGACTTGGGAGGCATTTTGAGGTTAGTATGAAGTAGAGAAGACAAACATATGATGAAAAGGATCAAAATAGCGAGTTGAGACGGGGAACTAGGGAAAGGGGCCGCTTTGGCTTATCAGCTTTTTTGAACATTGAAGACTTAGAGTTCAAGACTAGTACGGAATAGGTAATGATCGCGGTCTAGGCCCCTCGTTTCGAGACCCTGATTGAGAGGAGAATTGTCATAGCGTAAAGGATGAGGCGATCATTGACGCGACAAGCGCCCTTGTTCCCGATGGAATGCGGGAGTCGATCATCACGCAAGAGTCTAGTCAATGAAAAACTAACGAGATCAACGAAGCTCGTATGTTCAGTATTGTTATGCGGCGACGACATTTATTTCAATAGAAGTAATGTGGACTCACTACCTATCTCTTTGGCATTCTTTTCCATCATGTGAACAAAACTACCGTAGCATTCAATTGATAATTTGCATGGGGGAGATGATTCGTTTCAAGACCGGTCAAGGGGCAAGCCATCGGTGTTTGTTCGTTGCTGGGCTGAATCCATGATGTCTTTTCTCGCTCTCAAAGCAAAAGCAAACCAGTCACAAGTACACTCTTCTTGACCCATTCCTTGTTTGATGTACACACTAGTAGTGAATAAAAAGAAAAAGGTTAGAAAAGGAGAGGATTATCATCTATTGATGTCTTGGAGTTTCTTCTACCGAAATATGTCTTGTTCCAGCTGTTGGTTGTTGGTTGCTCTAGGGTGGGACAATTTGATACATCAGAAACCAATTTTAGTTCCATCCAATAGTTGGAGATCGACCCCGCAACGCGCCTGGATAACTGTTACCCGGATCCTCAGAGTGGATCCCTGTCCGCATTGAGGTTAGTCTAGTTTCCTCCTTGCCTACCTCAAAGCTGGTATGAAATGATAACTCCCGAGATTCTTACACGTCATCACGGTCACAACCTTGGTAAATGTTATCTAATAGATAGCGAATATGTAACCTCGGGCCCAGGATATACATATTTGAAACAGTCACGACTCGAACTGGTAATCTGCGTGCAAGATTTGAGCGATTCGGAGACACGTCCTTGCACGTGAATGTCCATGACTTTACAGATGCAACTGTGTCCACTGTCAATCATTGACCGTTGCTATGTGTCGAAGTTCCTGTGAGTTTCAGTGTCCTATATACTTAGCCAGTCTGGTTACTCTTCAGGCTTTTAAGATAGACGCATCTCCTCCTTACATTGGCCAGACAGGTCCGAATGATAACAAACTTGTTGTATTGTGTTGATTTGAACTGTGCGACTTGATGACTGACCTTCAAAAACCTTAAATAGATAACAAACTTGTGGCGACGCTACACCTGGGTATTATCTGACCTGCCCGAGCGTGCCACCTCGGGTATACCATGGTAGACTATAGCCTAGGCTAAGTGCATGCAGTTAAGCCTAAAGAGATGTTATGCTATTGGATCTCTTAGCGCAAGACGCGCCTAGAGACGCTCACACGGCCCCGGATCTATGCTGATATCCATCGCTAGAAGTGACCCATTTATCCAGATAGAATATCATGCGAAGGACTCATCGAAGACTCAAGGATTTTGTTTGCGACAAACGCATACACGAAATCTCCAGACGAGCTGCGAGTAGAGCGCGTCCAAGTTGCATGTACCGGAACGTCTTAGGAAGCGTTGGCGCCGAAGTCCCACTGCTATATTGGAACTCCAAGCTGGACTCGTCGGGCGATGACGGCACATGCTAGAATATAAAGAAATGATCCGTCGACACATTCACGTCTTTGCTGATTTTGCTACCACGCATATCTTTCCAAGACACAAACGGCGGAATCAGCGGTCCACAAGGTGCTTGATGGAGGGCTCGTCTGTTAGAGTGGTATACCTGAGGACAACACAAGACGTGTCGTCGATGACTCATCCAATGACACTCTTGTGTGGCTCTGAGTCATGAGTGTAAGTAAGTTGTTGCCAGGCCTCCCGATTTCGCTATGGGGTACGTCTTCCAGAACCTAAATAGTGCGAACCTTTTTATGAGGGGTAAGAGAAAGCCTACAAGCAGCCTTTACATAAGTATGGCAGTCAAGATGCTTGGAATGTGTGAGCAATCAGGGAAGATTGATGCTAATAGCCAGGGGTCCAGCTAAGAACGATACCCATGATGAGGTTCCTCTGCAAAGACAAGGGCATTTTGAACATTGCCAGTGGGATACTAACGCCTCATTTTCGCCTTTCCTCAAAATAATAAATGAGTGCCGTATAGGATTCCCACGACACTCAAACATCTTGCTGCTCTACCACTCTTTCTTACCCAGAGTACCTCGGTGTCAGTCGGGAGAATGACGAATAAGGTTTTCCCCAACTCAGTTATACAGTCATAATTCTCATGTGGACACAACATCCTTTTCTTCTTTTACCCCGCCTCGAATAAGGTTTTCACAAAGTGTTAAATATCCCTCTTGCTTCCTTCGGTTCACCTTTCCTTCCTTCTACCAACACCAAAAGACCAGAGACCAACACGGTTCAAAAAAACCGTCACCAAACCAACCCGTTTCCAAACAAATCTCTACAGAATAACCTCCATTCGAGCGACCGATCTTTCAGAACAGTCGTCTTACCTGACACCTTCGTCATGGAGTTCACACTCCAATCAATCGGCCATAATGGCGCGCAAGTCGAGAAACGTAGGCCGAGGGGGGCGTGGAAGACCTTCCAAGCCCTCCTCGGCAGTATTGCCCGATGATATTCTTTACATGATTTGTCAATACTTTTGCTCGCATTGCTGTAACGAATATCAATGGCCCTTCGGTCCCCCGCCTGGCGCAAAAAGGGCCCAAAACACTTCAATTCTCTACACCCTCTGCCTCGTTTCACGATCGTTCCGAGACATGGCCCAGCCAGTACTTTTCCATTCCTTCCATCCCGAGTATCCCCTTCCCCGCAAAACGAAACCTTGGAACCATTGGAGGTTCCGTCTTGAACCGTTCCTTCGAACTGTTGCCGCGCGCCCCGATCTGGCCCGCTGTGTTAGGGCTGTTTTCCTGCAACGACTCTTGATCCACGCGCTAAGCTTCTATCGGAGCCGAACAGCTTTCCATGATTGTGTGCGTGCCTTAGGAATAAACCCTCAGAAACTCTTTTCCGAGGGCCACGACACTTGGGACGCATCACCCATTAAGAGAGCATTCTTCTTAGGCACGCCAGTCAGTGTTCTGCCAGCTGCGCCTATAATAGCTTCGGACATCGCAAGCGAGCTCCTGTCCGTAGTCGTGGCTATCCTCCCCAACCTGGCCCACCTGGTAATCGAAGAGGATCTTGTGCCTCGACCAAGATGGCAATGCGATGTCTCGCCAATCACTCTGAATGCTCTAGGTATTTGGAGCATCCCTGTCAAGACGATCGAGAGCGATCGCCCACTCCATCATCTACTCTCCCGCAGTAATAGGCTTGAGAACTTAGTCACTATGGGACTAGGTGAATACCCAAAGATGCCGACCGTCAGGCATCTCCATCTGCGACATCAGAATCAATTTTGGGAAGATTATCCGCAACGCTGCATAGATGCCTGCAGTGGTGCGTTAGTCACGCTTTCCGCTGCCGAAACAAGATGTGCTCGACTGTTCAGATTCATGTACAGACCAAGCCTTTTCAACACTATCGAGGTACTGCACCTTGACATGGAGGAGAGTCGAGATAAGCGCCCGTTGCGCAGCCTGAGAAGGTTTACAAAGCTGAGGGAACTTCTCTTGCATACACATCTTGTCTACGACATACGTCCGTCGTGGTGTTCACCCATGTTTCTTTATGAGGAGACATTGACCAACATCTTACCTCCTAGCCTTATCGACCTTTACCTCATTGCAGACGTTCGCACGCAAAGAATCATGGAACCGGATCTACATGAGGTCATAAAGTGGAAGGACTTGTCGTTGTCGAAACTACATTCCATAAAGACGAATGTAGAAATCAACGATAGGAATCTTCTGCAGCTTGCTAATGATGTTGGTGTTGAGTTGGTAAGCCAAGCAAGGCGCGGGCAGAATCAAAGCCATGTACCAAATCCCTAGCCTCTAAAAGGTGTGACATGCTGGAGGTAGATGGAAGATTAGTCTGAAATTGCAACATATCCTTGGCTGTCAATATTCAGAGGGTCCGGTCCGGTAAAGCTTGTTTGTCTAGGCAACAATGGCAGTGTGTGTGGTTCTTATCATTCTTCAAGTGTGTAGCTTTTTAAGCGAAAGCTTCTGTACGTGATAGCCCAATCAATTGATGCTTCACTTTCGGAGTCGGGGCTTTGGGTTAAGCGTTTGACTGCATGTTGTTAAGCCTTTCCTTGACAGACTTGTGTTTTCTTTTAAAGTATCACGACACCAATGCTTGCATCAAAGCTTCGCACAGACCATGGGTCTCACCTGAAGTAAAAGCTCGTCACGATAGTCATTCGGATATAAGCTTTTCAAAGAGAATAAAATAAATGCCATCATTCTTTGCTTTCCACTCTCTTTTCTCCCATCACAACCATCATTATCACTCATCGCTATCAAAATGGTAGTAACGCGGAGTGGCAAGTCCACCACTGCCGTGATAGCCAAAGTCCCACCAGAGATTCTGGCCTGCATCTTCCAGTGGTTTTGTTCCCACTGCTGCAACGAGTATCAATGGCCATTCGGTCCCCCTCCCGGTTCAAAAGATGCCCACGACACCAAGGCCCTGACGAGACTCTGTCGCGTCTCCCAATCGTTTCGAAATGTTGCCCAAGAAATACTTTTCCACTCGTTTAACCCTGACCATCTCCCACGAGCAACGTCATCTCACTGGAGGGATCGCTGGAGGTTCCGCCTTGAGCCTTTCCTTCAGACCGTTGCTGCGCGTCCGGACTTGGCGCGCTCTGTTAAGGCAGTCTTTCTCTCAAGACAGTTATATGAAAATCTAGACTTTTGGCAAAGTCGGAAAGCTTTCCATGCTTGCGTTCATGCCTTGGGAAAAGATCCTCAGATGATGTTTCGTGAGGTTCATAGATATTCGACCTCATCTGTGAAGCAAGCATTCTTCAGGAGTCCTGCAGATAAGTGGCTAGCTGATGGTCGACCTGAGGACTTTTGCCCGGAACTATTCTCTGTGCTTGTGGCTGTCCTTCCCAACCTGGCCCATCTCGCGGTTTCGAAAAGCTCTTCCTGCCGAAGGCGGGCGGCGTCTTGGGACATTCTGCCAGGTATTCTTGATAGCTTTGGCGTCGAGTCCCTCCCTATCAAGACGATCGAGACTCATGCCTCACCCAAGAACTTGCTTCGCCGTTGCACGAAGCTTGAAACATGGATTACTGATGGGTGGCACGACTTTCCCGACATGCCAACCGTCAAATATCTTCATCTGCGACATACAGAAAGGCACCCGAAAGTTGACTACAGTAAATGCATAAAGGCGTGTAGCGGTAACTTGACCATAATTTCCTGCGCCCATGCAACGGAAAGTCTTTTCGAAGCTATCGATATACCCAGACTCCACGACAGTCTTAAGATTCTGCACCTCGACTCCAGACGCATTACACCGATACCCAGCTTAATGAACTTTGATAAGTTACAATACCTCTTCCTACAAACACATGGAATCTACGGAATGATTCGCGTCAGCCAATCTCCCCTGTACTCCCAGTCTATCGCCAAGATTCTACCGCGCAATCTCGTCGTTCTCTCCGTTAGTTCATCTTCTCATACCCAGGACCGCTGGGAACAGGACTTATGCGAGGCTCTTGCCAGCGAAGACGATTCGTTTCCGGACCTAGGGGCTGTAATAAGTAATGAAGAAATCTCTAGCAAGGATCTTGTAGAGCTTTGTGACTTGCTTGGCCTTGAATGGGTTTGTCAGAAGGAAACAAGACCCTCTATCAATTCTTCCTATTCCAGTCGCTAAGACACAATATGAAGACATCAAAGCATGGTACATTCTGTGATGACAGCAGATTCATATGTATTTGGGTCCTCAGGTAGTAAATCCTGCCAGATTTTCGTTAAAAACATTCAAGCTTGGTCGCGCTATACACGGTCCAACATGGAGGCTACTGCGTGTATTTCTGATATATGTACTACTCAACTAGCATAGGATTGCAAATTTATTTACACGAATATCTCTTCCATCTTCATCCACAATTCATCGGCCAAAATGCGATATAGTTTCAAGTTTAACAGAAGTTCTGGCCGTTACCCTGGAAGTTACCAGGCTGGTAAGCACCGGCAGCGTTACCAAGACACTCAGCTATAAACGAATTAGTACAGAACTTCAATTGTGGGACTCTGCTTTTACTTACCAACAGTGACAATCTTGAGGTTGTTCTGCTTGGCCCAGTTGAGCAACCAGGGAGTAAGAGTGTTGACAGTGCTGGCATAGGTCTCGTGCATGAGAGGAATGTGGCCGTTGCCACCAGCACCAGCCTGCTGGAACTTCTGCTGGCTCTGCTGAGCAGACTGGCCGTTCCAGTCGCCAGAGTCAACATCGTTGGTGATGACCTTGTACCCGAGCTGGGCCATGGTAGGAAGAACGTTGCCGCCGGTGGCGAGGTAAGGAGGACGCATGTAAGCGGGCTTCTTGCCAATGATGTTTACCATGGCCTGCTCAAACTTCTGCATCTCCTGCTTGAGCTGGTCGGTGCTCAAGCTACCGAAGTTCTGGGGGTGGGTCCAGGTGTGACTGGCGACTTGGTGGCCGTTCTGGTAAGCCTTCTTGACGGCGGCAGCGTTGTTGTAAACACAGCCGTAAAGCTTGCCGGTCCAGAAGAATGTGCCCTTGGCGCCGGCCTTGTCGAGGGTGTCGATGAGTTGGTTGGTGTACTGGCCTGGGCCATCATCGTAGGCGAGGGCGAGGACACCGGGCTTGGAGCATTGGCGGATGACTTGACCAGCAGCCTGGCGGTTGAAGATCTCGATGGGGTCCTCGATGGCGGTAGCGGCGACGTTGCCAACGACCAAGAGGGCGCTGAGAGCGGTGGCGATGAAAGACTTCATTTTGGAACAGATATATACAGAAGTGTTCAGAGAAACAAAGAGTGGATGGATTGCCAAGAAGGAAATGTTTGGTGCCAAGGTGACTTTATATATCTTGACCTCAATATTAAATCCTGGCATAGACCCAATCTAGATGTAACCAAAGCCATCGGAAGATCTTCTGAAACGGAACCATCCTTTCAGGCTAAAGTCGCGCACCCCTGTCGGTTACGGTCCTTGGCTCATTAAACATCAGCTGCACCCCAGTTTCTCGACGGTTATTTCCAACTCTTTCCTGATAACAGCCGAGAAGTTGGCCGGCATTAGTGCCATGTGGCACGATGCGGAGACGAAAGTTGGGCAGTGTACCATTTTGAGGAGTTTTTTGTCTCCAAATGGATGACACGGGCATTGACGCTCCGGCATTGCAACGGACTCGGCTAAAGCGGGCCAATTCCGTTTATGAGAGGCTGTTTCAAGATCCGGAGATGAAAAACCCCGTCTGTCATCCAAGACCCGCTTCCATAGATCCATTGTCAGTTCTTCCATTTGCTGCAATGGTTCCAGTGTTAAGATTTATAGCATTTAATATAGAGAGATTTATGCAACCTATTTTCCCGGTAAAGTCGATGATCCCATGATCGGTTGGGCTGAACCGCAAATGGTAATCCCTGCTTTGCAGGGATCATTCTCGGATCTGCTCCACTCTTTTCATACTGGCAGTACTGGCTACCCTATTGTTGCAACTTCTGGGGTTATGTGCAGCATCAGATCATGATGTTTGGAACTGGATATGACGAGTCTTGTCTGTTAGTAACAGAAAATTATACCTAAGGCATCAAGATAGAGAGTAAGCTGCTGAGAAAATGACGCAGTGTTTTTCGAGGTGGCGCTGATACTATGTTGCTTTTCGCTCGTGGGCAATTTCAACTGCGTGCGACCAATCGTGGTCGGCCCAGCATGTAAGCAACAAACAAATCTGACATTACTTTAACCCGAACGAACGCATCTCTCTTCTGCGGCATGTCGACTACTACAAACATAGCTGATCATGACTCCTCGGTCCCCGAGACGCAGCTCCCGTAAGCAAGGCTCTCGAAGACACAGCTCTCGAAGGGATGGCGATCGAAGAGACAGCGCCCGAAAGAAGGGTCCTAAAGACGCGAGTCCCGAAGGCGCGACAAGGATGCTGGCGACATAGACGACTCTGTCGAAGTCCCTTCCAAAGGCTTTCTCAATACAAAGAATATCATCCTACCAGCATACAGACGAAAGACCGCTCCTGAGCCGGATTTCAGTCATGTTGCGTACGTGAGGTTGACCATCCAGCATGTCTTGTCGGCTATTGGGGAAGACATCAAGTATGCACGGTGCAATCTTTGGGAAATTGCCCGACTAAAGAGACGAAAGCGTGATTTCCGCAAGAATCTTGAGCTTTCCCAAGAGGCTCGCAAGCTCGACAAAAAGCTAGTGAAGCTGCGCGAAGTCGTGTCGAAAGGAGATGACCTGATTGAGGTCAGCGGGGATGATGTCTCTAAACAGGGGCTTGTGATCGAGGGAAAGGCATTCGAAAAAGCTCAAGGGATGAAATTCAATTTCTTTCGTTCCGTTCTATACTCTATTATTTGTAACTCAGAATAATTCTAACCTTGAGTGAAATAATAGCTGAAGCGAAGATTTTGCTCTTGGACCTGCAGAAGCGCTTCTATGATGATGCACGCGCCAAGCTGAGAGAGTGCAGGAAACGTGAAGAAGGCGTGGACCATGACGAACTTATTGCAACAATCGAAGACATCCACGACAAAATCTCAAGGGTTTACCTGGAGCTTACAGCTGTTCATGACGAGGAAATGAAGGCAGTCGGGGCAGAATAGGCACGGGAGGGTCATTCAGATGAAATTTGAGGTCCTTGGTTAGTCTGCGGAGTAGGACCGAGGAAGACGTTGCTGTAAGATAACAAGATTGCTCAATTGACTTTAAATTTTCTATGCTTAAGCCTTTCTCCGATACGACAAGACATAGGAACAAGAACGATCTGTTTGGCAGACAAGCTCGCCATTGCACACTTCCATCTACCCGTGACATCGCTGGAATTACTAATGGAACCTGATTACTACCCCGACACTCCCACAAACACGACTAAAACAGCCGCATAAGTCGCTGTTGCAACCATGGTATCCGTGTTACTCGCCTTGAAGAAAACAGAAAGTGCTCCAGCAAACAGCAGAACGGAAATACTTGCCGTCACCAAACTCTTGACAATTGTAACCTCTGGCAACCGCATGATCATCATGGGCACAATCAGCATTGCACCACCGAGAAACGCCACCAGAAACCTGGCCAGTCTATCCACAAATATAGATACCTGTTCAGGTGCGTCGCCTGCGAAATACTCAGATTCTCGTTCACGAGCATCGTATTCAGTGTAGGTCACTGAGCGAGGAAGATGACGCTTGAGAAGTTCGCGTAAGTTGTCCGTTGGGAGGAGTGAAGGATTAGCGAAACGGCGATAGCCAAGGCCTTCATCAGTGAAACGGTAGGACTCATCGCTAAAAGACCGTTCAAGATCCAGACGGGCGCGACTGGCTTGGGAACCGGTGATCGGAGTCAAACGTATCAGGTATTTGTAGTCCCGAATCGCATTTGCTGTATGGGTTTAGTTACTACATATCTCTTAAGCACGCATTTCAATCGAGACATACTATACTCGTGGAGTACCTTGGTGAGAGATATGGTTTGCTCCGATGTTGCGCTTTGTGCCGTCATTATGTCATGTTTTAGCTTTGCCAACTCGCTTTGCAAGTTAAAGATGTTCATGAGTTGGAGACCGCGAAAGATGAGGAACCGTGGCTCTGGTCGTCCTTCATCGAATGTGTACTTGAAGAGCTGTTTGCCATAGGACTCGCTCTCGCCAGTCCCGTCACTATTATCTTGAGCGTGCGACGGTTGTTGCGCCATCTTAAATGCCGTAGCTCGAGGAATAATGGCAGAGATCCAGGTGTGACATTGTTTGCTTACTTGTAGCCTGCTGCTGCGACCGTGTCCGCGGAGCTACATTGTTCCTCTTACCGATGCAGGATACACTCACCGCGTCTGTCATATCATTATCAGCTTGATACAAGCGCCGTCTCAGGAGCCAGCTTCCGCCCATGACCCATAGACTGATTTTGCTGCATGCGTCGGATTTACGTGTAATCTCCCCGGATGAATGGTTTTCCATCTCCAATAACCAAACGGAGACACTTGGACCAAAGTTACCTTTTTCTCAAGATAGACTTTTTCGAAGTGAACCAGGTCTCTTAGAACTGAGGGCAATGAGGCCTGATATGTACAACCAATGATAGCCCGCCCTCGGCCGAGGAGTTGAGTGCACCAGCCAATCAGCGTCAACCGTCGGCCGAGAACATCGTCACGCACTACTACTGATTGTAATATAAGAACAAAAAGGTCCCTTTTACTGAAACATATCCCATACTATGTTGAACCTGAAGTTCCATCTCTTTCTTCTTTAGCGAATACATATGAACTGCAACTTCTGCCAACCCTTTTTGCAACAACTACAATGGAACGGCGTCAGACTCACGAGGCAACCCGAGATAGCGCTGTGGTACAAGTTGATACAGAGAAATACGTCAGGGATCCCGTCAACCAGGAATGCGACCAAAGCCCACGGGATCTTCATGGATGGAAGGTAAGTGGAAGGGAATCGTTCGACCTCATGTCACTAACCCTGAACAGTGGGCTATGTCTTACACGGCGATGCTTTCAACAACGTTCCTATTCGCACTCGACAATACCATCGTGAGCGAAATTGTTTCCATCCAAGCAACTTGCAAACCTACTAACATGCTGAAACAACAGGTCGCAGACATCCAACCCGCCATCGTTCACGATCTCTCCCAGATTGAACTGCTCCCGTGGGTCGGAACCGGCTTCGCCCTCGGCACAATGGTCGTTCTTCCTCTTAGCAAAGCCTACGGTATCTTCTACATTCGAAGTCTATATCTCGCCAACATACTCCTTTTTGAAGTCGGAAGCGCCCTATGTGGAGCTGCTCCGAATATGAATGCTATGATTCTGGGAAGAGTCATTGCTGGCGTTGGTGGTGCGGGTATGTACGCTGGGACATTGACGTATGTCGCCGCGTGTACCAGCATGGGAGAGAGGGCGGCGTATATGGCGGGGAGTACGGTAGTGTGGGGAATTGGAACTGTTCTTGGGCCTGTGGTATGTTTTCAGAGGAGCTACTTGTAATGATAACGCTGACACCTATTCAGGTTGGTGGTGCGTTTGCTGAGAGCAGTGCTACTTGGCGATGGGTATGTACTGCCATACTGACTAGGATGCGTTACCATACTAACAAAACCAGGGATTCTATATCAACCTTGTTGTCGGTGCCGTCTTCTGTCCAGCATACTTATTCTTGTTTCCATCCATCGATCCTCGGCCAGGAAAGCCTCTGTCCTACAAGCTCAAGATGATGGATTGGCTGATGACTTTTACTTTCTTGTCTGGCTCAACATTTCTGATAATGACTATATCATTCGGTGGCACCCTTTACAGTTGGCATTCTGACGCCGAAATTGCCTTCTGGACACTTTCCGGGATTCTTCTGGTCCTTGCCGCTATTTTACTCAGGTTCCACCCTGGAGTCTCCAGGGAGAACCAGTTGTGGCCGGGTCATTTCCTCAAAATGCCTGTTGTGATGAACTTGCAGCTGCAGGTATTTCTTTCTGGAGGAATTATCCTAGTAAGATACCGACACGCAGATATTGAAGTGTAAATGCTGATAAGGCCCAGACAATCACTTACTACATTCCTCTATACTTCCAGTTCATACGTGTAAGTGCTGTTTAGCCATCAAGAGACTATCATAGAACTCACGCATTTGGTAGGGCGATGGTCCACTTGACGCTGGGGTGCGACTACTCCCCCTTGTTATCTCCATGATCGTCGCCACCATCGTCTCGGGCTTGCTGCTTCCCAAGACGCCTTACTTCTCGCCTTGGTATATCGGAGGCAGCGCGTTAGTATTGATTGGAACTTCCCTGATGTGTAAGTCGGACCTTGACAAAACATCTCAAATCAAATCTGACCGCAATAACAGACACCATCGACGAGCACACAGACAATGCCAAGATCTATGGATACAGTATCATGATCGGATTTGGTGCGGGCTGTTACGTGGTAATTGGCTTTACTGTTCTGCAGTCACTCGTCCCGAGCCATGAAATCTCCAACGCGGTGGCGGTCATGACGATTGGTAAGAAAGCCATCGACGTGTATGCTATGAACCTGCAACTGAAAGCGCGCAGCACAAAACCTTGGGATGGTCCTTTTTCTATCCCTGTGCGGCACTATCTTCCAAAACACCGCCATCGTGGGAGTTGGGAAAGCCCTCCCAGACTTGCCCAAGGATCAAGTTTCGCAATTGATTGCCGGTACGAGCAGTCACGCCTACCAATCCTTGTCCGAAACCGAGAAGTCGGTTGTTGTCACCAGTATCACTTCAGCGATCAGAAATATTTGGCTGCTTTTCCTGATTGCTGCGACTATCAGCTTTGCCTTCTCGCTTCCCCTTGCTGTAAGTTGACCATTTGAGGTATCCCTATTTACGTATCAGATCTAACTGTGAGCCGCTAGAGAGTCCGCGTAGGAGGGAAGTAGTTCGGTGGCCGGCAAGGTTGATGGAGAAAAATTGGGAGGGGAAGTCGGGAAAGGGAATGGAATTTCAGCTTGGAGCAGAAGTAAAAATTGGAACTGATTGGATAGCAAGAAGGAGCTATAGTAGTAAATTATCTATACCAGATCAAGGATTTTAGAGAATGATTTACAAATTCTTGTGCACATAAACTTATAACTCAAACTCCTGCCAACCATATCATCACGTGAGATAAGCGTGGTAATCACCGACTCGCATGAGGAAACTGCAGCCACAAGCTTCCTTTTACACTTACACTTACACCGTTATCTTCTTCACATTCCCTCGGCCAGACTACTTCATCGTGCCCAGAGCCGGTCTAATCATGGGCTCTAGAAGAACCAGACAGGCTTGCGTGACTTGCAGAGATCGGAAAGTCAAGTGCGACCGCGCTCAGCCAAATTGTGGCCGGTGTATACGTCTCAATGAACCATGCAGTTACGACACGTTTCCAGCTGGTGCTAACCTGAGTCGGCAAGTTCAAGACTTGCAAGCAAGACTAGGTGTGTATGATGTTCAATAGGATGGTACGAGAACTAAACCATTACAGAAAGAGCTGAAACTCAATTGGGCACGAGAAGACACGACGTTGCGCACACAAGCTCAGGTACCAGACTGCCTTTACTGATGCCATTGCTCCAAGACAATATCGACAGCAACGTAATACCACTTCATCCTGATATAGCTAACAGCGAGACAAGGTCGGCTCCAGTGGTCCAAGACACCACGTTCGGGACTATGGAGCTTGGCCTTGATGAACTGCTCCAGCTCGACCCGGAACAGAAGCTGTGCTGGGATACTCCAATTGAGACTCTACTACAGTCGGTAGATCATGTTGATCCGAGTCTCCTGACTTATGAATGGCCATCTGATCCAAGGGTCGAGATATCCGGAACGATGCCAATGGCTGCTATAACGACGCAAGTCACCCAGGAGAAGGCACCGCCAGGTAGCCCCTCGAGCCAGCCAGAGCCGTCACTGGAAAGTCTTCTTCCTGAATTGTGTGTAAGCCGTCTCACGATCGAAGTTCCAAAGGTTAATGTTTTCCAGGTACCAGTATTTCTTCAAATACATCTATGATTCAATGCCTATCATTTCTGAAATCCGCTTTCTCTCCGAGCTGTCAACAGACCATCCCTCAAAGGCAATTACCGGTCTAAAATACTCCGTCGCATTACTCAGCACAGCTATATCCATCCGATATCAACACTTGAGTCAAGAACTTTATACTTTAGTTCGCCGCCAGATAGAAGATTGCGAGATGGACCCCGATGTCACCGCTTTTTCAAACCTGAACATTTTCCAGGCACTTTTGTTCCTCGTGCGGTACGAGCTCATGTCCAGTAACATCACAAGGGCTTGGATGACTTTAGGACGTGCAATTAGACTTTGGAGCGTGTTGAGGCTGCATCGGATGGATAGCTTGGAGGGACATGACGGTGCTGTCCCGGGGCTGCACATTTCTCTACCTGCTACCGATGATCAATGCTTGCTGGAAGAGAGAAGACGTTCGTTCTGGTTACTATTCGTCTGGGAGACGTACATCAAGACACGGTCGGGGATGGAGTCCCAACTTGGGCCAGTTTCTGTAAGCTACAAAGGAGTCAGGGAAGTTCTCTGTTCCATAACTAACAAAAGGCCAGTCCTTCCACGTCAAGCTGCCTTCACCAGGTCTACTCGGTCTAGACTTCAGTCCTGTGGATATGCCATTCCTCGCTGAAGCCGACAAGCTTACCACTGCTATCTCCCCTTTTTGCGCCTGCTTGTTGATGGTAGACCTTGCCATGAAATGCCTTAACAAAAAGGACGACTCGAATGAAGGCCAAAATGCCTTGGAGGAGCGCTATCGCCACAGAATGCTCGTCATGCAGGAGATCTTTGAAGAAGACATGTTATCGCGGGACCCAATTGCATTGACCACGAGTCTCAACATGGGTGCGATAAGAATCATCCTATACAACAGAATGCTTAAGAGTCAAGAGGTGGCTCAAACGGCCATGGAGACGATTTCGCATCCTCACGATACTGCCACGAGCATCTTTAAAATTCTAAAAGCGAGCTGGGAAGCTCGTCTGATGGAAGTGAGTCCACAACTCTCTATGCACCCTTTGAAAACCTATTTCACTTCTAACATCCTTCTCAGGGCAGTCTGTTTAATCTCCAAGCTACATTTCTTGCTTGGCCACTGGCTACAGCCATCAACACCATAGCCGCGGTACAGCAACCAGGTTCTGCTGATGATTTGGTAGAGCTGTTTGTGATTCTGGATGAGCTGGAACCAGAGGGTGGTTACTGGCACACATTCACTCAGGAAGCTGGTCAAATGTTGAGGGACGTAAATAGTGGAGTGCGATAGGAGACATCGAGATCGGGGCTGTGCTGACATCGTGATTCTATCCCCACTTGCATGCATGAAATCTCGTGGTGAGTCAGCCGTATTGGATTATTACTTGGCGATTTAGGCAGCATCTCACTCAGTGAGATATTTTTAAATTCTTCACTTTTTCATCTCATCACTAAGTCTTGATCATCCTGCCTCACCATGTCCAGCCCTTTGGAAATACTGCCCACAGAGCTGCTCGACAACATTCTTGTCAGGTTACCTATCGAGGCAGCAGTAAATCTGTGGAAGTCCAACACAAGGATGTCCCATCGTCTTGACGATCATTTATTTGGCCACAACAATGCACTCAGCCGTACCAAGGAATGGGCGTGCAAAAGCGGCGACGTGGAAGTTCTTCGTGCCGCTATAGCACGCGACGGCGACCCAAACTTTGTATCGGGAATGAAGTTCTATCTCCACTCTCACAGAACATTCCGATCGAATGTCTGCAATTGCACATCAGTCCAACTTGAACCTCAGTCCACACTACGCATAGTGATAGAACAGGAGCGGGAGAAAGCGTTGGAAGCTTTACTCGAAATGGGCGCTACCTTCGAGGCTTTAGGGGAAAACTACAAGAGAGGCATCTCGAATCGTCTTTTCGAGAGAATTGGCCAAATGTCACTGAAAATGGTGGAGGCGCTGACGAGAGCCGAACTCGGCTACTGGATACTCAATACCAACGGTTCCACTCGGTCCTTTGGCAGTCTTGTCCGTGCTGGTGCACCCGTCAGTATACTGAGATCAATAGTCCAGAATCCGAACGAAATCACATCTTTTAATCCAAAATTGTCTTGGACTCCGCTATCATCGGCGATCAGCGTCGGTAAGAGCGATATCGTCAACATGCTCGTGGAGAAGGGTGCCGATATCAACGGGGTAGTTGAAGAGCAACCACTTCAAGCCACCTTTGTTGAAGACTGCTACAAAGTTAAAATGACAAGCATTGAGAATAGGCAACCGTGCCACGTCCCTATCTTTGCAGCGGCACAGTATATGGCAAGGTCTGGGTCTACAGCTATGCTGGATCTATGCTTACATCACGGGGCTGATATCAATCAGAAATCCCCAGCCATCGGCTATAGCCGGAGAAGGATGAAGCAGTCTAACTATAACACCACCCCACTTATGGCATATTTGGAGGCCATCCCTGACTTCCCCGTCAAAATGGACCTTGAGCCTATAGCTGGAATCAAACGCTTCATCGATAGCGGGTCGGATATCAAGCTGAATGAATCCCCAGGGAAGAGGTTCTTTGGGTCTACCATGTGGCTTAATGTTTCGACGGAAGAGTGTTGTCTACCGCTATCTATGGTTGAGATACTCCTCTACAAATGGGGTCTATCTAGGCTGCAAGAACCCCAATTTCTGGATACGATTACGTATTTGATTGATCAGGGCAGCGGTATGAACAGGGCTGAGGATATCATCCTTCACTTTTCTTTTCGCTCTCGTTTTGCAGCTCGACCACTGTTTTACCGACATAGCAACCATCTGAATAATGTTCCCGAGTGGTGGAAGTTCGTGGAGGGACTGTGGGACAAGTTAGATGAGGTATGTCATTCCGCAGATAGCAGGGCCTCGAGACTAATAAAGTGTAGGTACACGGACATAGCTACGCATGGATGCAGCACAGCCTTCAGCCGCAGGGAGAAACTAAAGACCTGATCTGTGCGGGTGTAAAGACCCAAGAACAAAAGGACAGGCTGTTGTACACCTATATTAACGACCACTGTCTTCTATTCCCACACTTGCACGATACACTTTCTCGTCTAGCACTGGACCGTCAGATCGCTCTCGGGGCGGATATCAACGCTCCTGTCGGAGAGAGTGGCGAAACATTACTATTTCATGTCTGCAATCAAGTCAATAACGCGCTCGTTACTGGGGAGACTGAAGCTATCGACACTGATTACAAAGAGCCAAAAATGGTAGATTTCTTCCATACAAAACTCAGAGAGCTCGTGGCTTCTCTCATAAGTAAGGGAGCCGATCCGATGATGCCGGTTAATAACTGGACGTCACTTTATGATGACTGGACGCCGTATCATGTACTGAAACGTGATATCAATAAGGCGACTTTAAAGAACCGGGAATGTTTAGTCGGTCTAGTTTCCGACATGGAAAAGGCTCGCACTGAGTTTCTCGAGAATGGGACAAAGGATAATGCTCTTATCAACAGGGCAGATACTCTGATATTCCGCCGCCCACGGGGTGATCGTGGAGATATCGCTCACAGTTCGGGGGCTAAGTGAGGGGATACGGGAGAGATGGATATTAAGAGCTGTCTGATGGGTCTATGATTTGTTCTATGATTCACAATCGCGGATGAACTTGATTTACAGTGGATGTGCAACCGAAGTATATTTCGATATAAAGCTATTTACATGAATGAAGCTATATAGTAGCGCTTATTTACTTCTGACCACGAATGGTGTTGAGGGAAGAAGTGTAAGAGGGCTTCTTCTGGTAGTTGTCGTTCCAGAGAAGAGCAGAGCCCTCACCGGGGAAAGTACCAGGGACCCAAGAGTACTTGTCAGAGATACCCCAGACAGTGATACCAACACATCGCTGAACGTCCATGCAAGAGCCAACCATGCGAGCGTAAGCAGCAGCGTTGGTGTTCAGCTTCTGCTGGTTAGCAGGAGTGTTCATGCGGATATCAAGCTCAGTGTAGGCAACATCAACGTTGAGCTTGGTGAAGCTGTTAAGAACAGAGGCGAGCTGGGCGCGAGAAGGAGTTGGTGTGTTCTGGGTAGGAGTGCTCTCGCTGGTCATGTGAGCCTGGAGACCGACACCGTCAATGCGAAGACCGTAGGATTGGATGAGCTTGGTGATGCGGATAGCACCCTGGGTCTTGGCACCACCGTACTCGAGGTTGTAGTCGTTGTAGTAAAGCTTGGTAGTAGGGTCGGCAGCAAGAGCCATGCGGAAAGCAATAGGAATGAAAGCTTCACCAATGACGCGGTAGAAGACGCTGTCACGGTAAGTTCCGTCCTCGTTGAGAGCCTCGTTGACGACATCCCAGTGCGTGCACTTGCCCTTGTAGCGGCCCATGACAGCATTGATGTGGTCGCGCATGACCGCCTGCAGGGTCTGGTTGTTCCAGTTGCCGTTGGCAACCCAGCCGGGAAGCTGGCTGTGCCAAACAAGGGTGTGGCAGCGAAGCTCCATGCCGCGAGAGGTAGCGGCGTTGGCATGCTGGTCGGCGGGTCCCCAGTTGAATTGGCCGCGGTTGGGCTGGATGGCCTCCCACTTCATGGCGTTTTCGGGGGTGAGAGAGCCGAATTCGCCCTTGGTGTTGAGAACGGCGTTCTCTTGGGAGTCACTGCGGACGGTGACGGCGGTACCGAAGTACTTCTTGCCGGCAGCCTTCATGGCGTTGTGAAGGCCAGCAGCCTGACGAGCTTCGACATCGCTGAGTTTGTCAGTAACTTTGTTCAAGAAAGATCTAGAGGTGATGTCTTACGGAACAGGGTTGGCAACAGCCAGACCGTTGAAAAGGGCCAAGGCCACGGGAAGGACACTGAAACGCATCTTTGCAACTGGAAGTTTGATAACCAAGACTTGCCTGCTAAGAAGAAGAGAGTCTTTACAAGATGCGAAGCTGCATTATATATCATAACTACAATGACTCCGTGGCAATTTCCTTGATACCCATCGGCTAAATTAAACATGTTCTAGTCGTTTCACATGTGTCTATACCCCAGACGCATAAAACTTGGGGATATGAACAGGGGTTATTAACCGGCTTGGCAGAAGAACAAGTCATTCGATAAACAGGCTGTTTTCACCTCCGCTAGCTTGTTTATTTCCCCATGTTCCTTGCATGACCCCATCTATACGATAATAACCTGGAGCTGTCATGAGCCGAGGACCCGGCCAAGTACCGCTTAAATCAACAGCCTAATAGCACTTCCCCGCAAATGAAATCATCTGTCCCATTGAGGCCCGGAAGCTTGTCTGCAATAGACGCGTCGCAGTGCCTGGCGGTCAATGCCGATCGGCGCGGAGGTTGACGCTCCGGTTGCCGAATTGGGACAAGTTCCGATCATGCTCTGTCGGTTTTGGGGACCGGGTAATATGATCACCAAATATTTACAAATAATACTACCACGGCAATACGGATATTACATGTCGATTCGTATATGTTTCGTAATTGTGTTAGAAGAAGCGAAATGTCATTTATTGGGAATTGAATCAGGCTAATAGGTTGGAGGTGTCATCATATGACTGCACAGCTACAAGACTACCCAGACTAAGTCTACTTCATTCTCCGGCAGAATAGAGTGCGGAAAACTCTGGGGAAGCGATAAGTGATAGGAAGTGGAATAAGTCTTTCTGGCGATTGACATCTTCTCTTGGAGCGGAGTGTAACGCTGGTGTTAGATCGGCTGGAATCTTTGCGGAGATCTACAGGGTAGTTTTGATAAACAAGAATCCAACACCAACATACACAAAAAAGTCACGGACTATCACAATCGCATGACAGTTCATTGGGGACAATGATTTTATTTGAAGTCGCTGGCTACGCAACGTGGGAGCAGATGACAAAATTGACTTCAACAAAACATTCAGGGTCTGGATTGTCAACGGTGGTAATTATCATCAATATCTTTGTACCTATGGCCAGATTAACCAATTGACTCATTGTTTCTCGTTCAGATCTTAAAGTTGCTGAGCTCCATCCACAGGCTTCTGCCACTCTGGCCTTCTATTGGTAAACGCCTCAGCGGTAGGAGCCGCAATCTGATCGAACAGACAAGCCTTGATAATTGCCTTTCCAGGGTACTTTGGCGTACGCGTAACAACTGGACTGCCACAAGCACCACAGAAGGAGCGCTACAAGTGTTGTCAGTGATCCTATCGTACGAAATTATACGGTTGGTACAAACCTGAACCTTATTGCCCGAGTCTGCCGTTGCGGTGAAAGTCTTCAATGTGCCATTCGCGTCGGTGATTTTGGCCTTGTCCTCATCAACGACGTAGTTGGGCGCGAATACTGTTTAAGTCAGCAGACTAATCGACTTTACAGTTATGAGCTTGGCATACATCCGCCTGCGCGCTGACAGTTTGAGCTGGTGACATAATACATCAGTATTTACCAACACACCGACAGACCGGGGT
This sequence comes from Fusarium caatingaense, assembly GCA_013624355.1. Classification (NCBI taxonomy): domain Eukaryota; kingdom Fungi; phylum Ascomycota; class Sordariomycetes; order Hypocreales; family Nectriaceae; genus Fusarium; species Fusarium caatingaense. The sequence goes on along the minus strand of JABKKP010000061.1, from coordinate 11,827 downwards.
AAGCACTAACCAGAAGCAAGAGAGGGTATCCTTCTGCAACTCGGGCGCCAACTCCACCTTGATACTCTCGCAGTTACAGTGACCTTGGTTCGACATGATAGAGTCTTAAACACGTTTTATGGAACAAAACTGATGATTGAATTGAGATGCGGATAACTTCACGTTTTTAAACGATCTCGTCATGGTCAGTGCTCTTTTGCTGTCGTCATCGATGGACCTCGGGTGGAGAACAACTGCCGGAGTTAGGGTTAAAGTTTCGTGCCATTCCCGAGCCGCTTCCTGCGCGTACTTCGGGAAGGATCCTGGAAAAACAGGGGACTCAAAACAGTAACATCGTCGGAATAACATTCCGAGGAGAGAGGTCAATTTGCTAATCTGAACAGTCGGCAGGTACTCTCACATGGTTGAAATGCTCGCTGCTCTTTGCTACTATCCAACACTGTTAAGCTCAAGCACCTTGAACACTTTTCGCAGCCTTTGCCTTATCGAACTCATCAATCGCGGCATACTAGCTACATTGTCTGGGTAAAATGCCGTAGATCCATGAGGAAAGAAAGCACTATGACCACACACGCAAAGAGAACTAAAGCAAACATGTTCCCATGGCAGGAAGAGGCATTAGCGTTAAACTTGCCACGTGCAGCTGAAACTTTAGTATTCCCTGATTGAAATCCACCATCCGGGTCTGTAAATCTCGTAACACCAAAGTGTTCGGGTTTGTACCTCTTCCATCGTCCATCATGCGGGCTCTGGCTCAATGGGCCACAAACCATTTGCGGTGCCGGAAGAATGCTGAACTGAGAGCGATTGCCGCAAATGGAAAGGAGGATGAAGTAAGTTGGCCGAGCTTTGGAAACTGCAGTAATCCTTGTGACAACAGAGCATCTGGGTGGCAGTGTTCCTGGAAACTGCCATTGTCGAAGTTGCAAACCCAGAGGAAGCTGTGGCGATATGTTGTTCTGTAGATCCCACATTATGGAGAACCAAGGTCGGGAAAATGAGCCATAGTGGCCTTTATGGCACAACCAATATGGTTTCTCGACTTCATATCCTTTCAAATTGATCTCGAGTACTGGGGTCAGCGTATCTAGGAACCTGTAGATTGGCGTGTAAACTTCCATCCCCCTCTCGAACAGGAGTTCGAGAACCTTGAGATGCTCTGGACTGAGAATTTCCTCACCAAGAGGCCTCCACCAATTGTCATCAGACTCCCAAGATACACAGCTCAAATGTCCGCTTATGCCCGCAAACAAAGCATTCCGAAAGTCTTGCTGTTCTTGCCCAGCGCGATTCTCTCTGTGGTCTAGAAAAACACGACAATGATGCAATCTACCAAGAAAAGCCGCTTCAGCTAATGCATCTCCAAATCTGACATCAACTGTAGTAGGTGGATCCCCCATAGCCTTGATTAAAGCTTCGAACAAACTCAGCTGATAATACCCTGCTGCCTCTTCAAATTGAATTTCGAAGCTTTTCCCGGGGAAGCCATATTCATGGAGTTCGCACTCATATTTGTCAAATAAAGATATGGCTCTGTCAAGGACTTTGAGTTCACCATACCTATCAGCCATACTGGCCCTGGAGTGAAACAGGAGAGGGAAGACCTTCCTACCGTCGTACAACTTTAATGTCTCGAGAACTGCCTCCCGGTATTCTTGTCTGGACAGGTCTATTCGCATGCCTGATATGTCCAACAATGATCGAACGTTCGGGAGGTTTCCGTGGCACAACGCCCTTACCAATGGTGATGCCCCTTCCCACCGCTCTTTGATACTGGCTCCCAGTCTCACCAATAAGGGAGCGAGATTCGTCGTCTCGTTCCAAACCGCCAGCCGAAGAAGATGGTCCGGACTATACTTTCCGATATTTCTGTCGAGCAGAAATTTGACGATACTTTCATCCTCATACTGAACGGCGAGTTCTAAAGCACTTCCAAATTCTGGAAGCAAGCTTCTGTCTCTAAACTGTTCCAGCACTACGTCATGCGCCCCTTTGATCTCGTGTAGGAGAGACCTGGGAGCTTCTTCACCAACAGGAAGCTCCGGTTTCTGATTCATATCTGCACCTCTCTCTAGCAGTTTCTCCACGAAGTATATTCGCTTTTCAGCCCACGAGTACCATAGAGCAGCTTTCAGAGGGGTATTGTCACTCGGTATGTAAGAACTATTTCTGCGCAAAAGAGGAGGACAGTAAGGATCAATCTCGTCTAGATTTGGCTTAGCGTCAAGAAGAGCCTTGAAAGCCTCTGGATAATCCGTTTGTATTGCTACTTGCAGGGGCTGTGGGGTTCCACTGTTGAGTTTCGCTTTTGCGAACAACAAGTACTTCCAAATAGGTTCGCGTCGATACATAATGGCGATTGTGAGAGGAGACGGTGTGTAAAAAGGGAGCACGTCCATTTCGTCTCCCGCCTTTTCCCAAATGTCTCTCAAAATGTAAAAGACTCCGTAGATGGACATTACTTGGAGAGGTGTAGATGATGTTTGCATAGTAAATGAGTAGTTTCGGGCTTTAGAATCAGATGGCTTTTCAGAATCACGATGCCAGTCCCACGCCCTTACCCACACCTGCCTCCAAGCTTGGAAAGAGGAACTACCCTTAGAAAGCGGCTCGAAAAAACTCTTCAAAAGAGTTACCAGCTCGACGGATCGGATCTGCTGGGAATCAATCTTATGCACATGCCAGAATACCTCCTTGACTATGTAACCACAAGTCGCTGTATATTCAACGCATGGGCCACCTTTACCCCAGGAATCCTCATTGATTACTGGGCGGTGTTCAGTGCGTTGTTTCGAATACTCAGGCAAACAGATCAGATTCCTTTCGAGAAATCTGATAGAGGAGATCGCGACTCGGTGATGTGCTTCAAGCATGCAGAAATGATTCTTCTCGATATATTCCCGTGCGGATAAATGAGAGAATCGCCAAACACTTGTCTGCCGATCATAGACAAGGAGATTTCCGGAGATGCTCTGTATTGTTTCTGGGGTGAACACCGTGTTGGTTTCTGTAATTCCAGAGTCGGGATCAATAACCATCATCAACGACAATTCGGCAGTCTTCAAAGGTCTGGATGCACATAGAACCCATTGCAAGGCTCGTCTGGCTAGCTGCTCTTCGTACGGAGACATCTCTCGAAGCTGATTCCAGACGACATCGTACGCGCCCTTCAGTCCAGGGGGTAAATGCTGCAGTTGTTCCCTGATATTCCTTTCACTCCATATTCTAAGTCGACGGATTTGGTCTACTTGCAGAGCTGCCCATTGGAACATACCTAGGCTCTTCTTGTGAAATACTGATTTGATCTCATCCCGGAGGGTAGGACTTATACCAGTCCAACGCGAGTCTCGGAATAGTCCATCTTCCACAAAAGAAGCGATGTCTTCTTCGTTGTCTGTTGCTTGCATTTCCATAACAGGTATGCCTTTGAAGTAGCGTCGAATATCCTCATCATGTCTACTGGAGATGAAGACACGAACATTGGAACTGCCATTCGTGAGATTGCTAAGTACCCTCATGAGCTCCTCTCGAGTATTTCTATCGCACTCATCGAGTGCATCGAGAATAATTGTCGTTCTGGAATAGGCTTTGACGAGACCTCGAATCAGGCTTTCGCAGGTTGATACATCAAAGGTTGTACCATTGAGCGCAAGTTTGTTCGGCAGATCTTTGACATCGACGTGGATTCTGTCACCTTCAACTTCTTCCATAGATGTTGAGAGTTGACGAAGGACACTGCGCAGTATATCCCGAGGATTTCGGCGATTCTCCTCATCCCTCTTACAGTAAAAGAAGGCCAATGCCTCACTCATTTCAGCCTTCTCTATGGTATAATCGATAACCCTCGAGACGAGAAATGTCTTGCCAGCCCCAGCTATAACCTTTCAGCCTGAGATAAGAATGAACGGGCCAAGTCATGAACTTACGATTTCCATAGAGAATGGTTACTGATGAATCACTCTCCTCCCATTGAACGAACTTCTCCTTTTTCAATATCCATTCACAGGTGCCCCGCGTTCGTTTCCGACTGACCTCCTCATGATGAGCCCGATACAAAATTGAAGAGATAGCTTCAAGGGTTTTGCGTCGATTAGACTCATCAACCCGTACCAGTAACTCTCGGACTCGATCCCTTATTTCGTTGAGAGATGGCTGGATTGTTTCGAGCAAGTCGAGAGATTTGCGGGATAAAGTATGGCTCAGGAGTTTTTGACAATCCTCTCCACGATGTATGGCCTTCTTGTGCTGTGCTTCCAGCTCTTGATGGACGCTGATCAGTCCGGATGAATCGAATACCGCCGTGGCTTTACGTTTGACCTTATGTTGACTCAAAATCCAGTAGCAATATCTCAGAGCATCGAGAATCGCCAAGTAGAATTTGACGAGTTCCTCTTGTAAACTATTGAGGCACTGCTGACTGAGCTTGGCGTTGTCCTGTGTTTCTCTGATGTGCAGGGACTCTTGCGTGTAGACCATCTCCAAAACGCGACCAGAGAAGACGAAGTGCGGGAACGAGGCGAGGAGTTCAAGGACACGATCTGTTTGTTCTCGTTCAGCTAATACGGCCTATAAGAAGTTAGACTTTCGGAAAAGGTAATCGCAATTGGGATGTACAATACCTGCAATACGAATCGGAAAGCAGCCCATGGAAGGGCAGCGTGAACGGGGTCAAATGAAGAGACAACATCGCCGATGCCTTTGAACTTATCCAGCCAATGAGTGATTTTGTCAAAATACTTCCTGAACTTATGATTTGACTTCTCAAGGGCTTTCTGCTTTTTAGCTGTCTGTTCAATGAGCGCATCGATCTGTTGGGTCGATGTCGCGTTGGGCTGTATGTCTTGTTCGATGGAGGCTAACCACTCTTTCACATCCGCTGAAACATTCGCACGCGCCTTCATCCACAGGGACGATGGGTGAGCCATCATGGGTTGAAAGTGGAGGATGGCCGCCGCGAATGTTGAACGTACTGATTGTGCACATGGCAAAAAGGAAGGGGAAAAAAGGTCTAAAGTTAGGCATCAACACAGAAAAGTGCAAGCAACTGGGGACATTAAGCTACACGACCAACAGAATGTCGCCACGTTGGCCGCAGTTGCTCAGCCTTGTATGCAGCCTTCGCATATCATTACTATTTTTAGTTCCGCGCCAACCCCGATTTCTTCGAAATACCGTCCCGCTCCCGAAACCGCCTCCTCCTTTCCCTCAGGCCGGAACCGTCTACAGTTCAAAACCAGGCTCCAGCTCCCAATCATACAAAAACCTAACAGTAACGGCCTCCTCTCCCCACAAAACACCCCTCACCTTAACATAGACCTCTTCACCAGGTACCAAATCAATAAAGTTTTCATAGAACGTGGCATCGTAGCCACCCATGTAGTTGTTCGCAGCGGCACCTCTGTATTTTCCGTTGACCACAACGCCTTTAACTGGTGCATTTGTTGAGAGGATGACTCTGGAATTGTGACCCCAATTTCTGGTCGTGATTTCGAGATTGGGACACGGCCGTATGTATTTTAATGGTTCGGGCCAGCTTATCCATCGTGCTAGTTGTTCGTCGAGGAATATTCTGGCAGTTGGGTCGGTTAGATAGCCGGCGATAACAGTTTCTCTGTGGTTGGGAATATAGATGTTTGCTAGGAGCTCTGTTGTTTGGTTCGCCTTCAGTACCCACTCCTTCTGGTAGTCGCCCGCCAGTTCGATCTGTTTCCCGCTCTGAATATCGAAAGCTTTCAACTCCAGGATCACCTTGCGATCCTCAAGCTCACCGTTGGCAGCCCAGACATCCAACTTACTCTTCTCATCAGGATATCCAGTTGTGATATAAGGTGGCTTCTCAGTAACAACACGTTCCATGCCTAACACTGTCTTAGCCAGCGCTCTCCTCGTGACATAGTAACCAGGTTTTGGTCTGTTAGACACATCAACAAGAGCCCAACTACTCCCCGGCCAAATATCATTCATCTGCCAAACCAACGCACCAGCGCAGTTCTCTTGACCCGGTCCTCTAAACTCCCTTCGCCACAGGTTATAAGCATACGCCAATGCCTCTGCTTGTAGGAACTGTGAACAATAGACGAAGTCCTTGAGCGGGTTTATGCGGAAACGATAGTTCTCGCCCATATACATTGGGTATCGCCTTGCATGACCTGGGCCTTTGTCGTGTGCGTCGAATGTTCGGGATTGGGAGTGACGTTCTTTTGGGTCCGTGATGGCTCGATGGAGAGTCTTCAGGCTAGGTGCTGATTCGAAGCCGAATTCGGAAATGAAGCGCGATTTGTATGTCTTGTAATCCTGGTATGGCGATAGCTTGCCATGCCAAACATCCCAACAATGGGTGTCGCCGACCGTAGTATCGTTAGACTCTTTTCCACCGTACGGCGAGCTGATCCAATACGGAACATCCGTCCCAGAAGCGGCGATGACACCGGGCAGAGTCCGCTCATAAATTTCGCGAGCAGGAAACGTGGTCTTATCCCAAGGACCTGTTGTATCGCTGTAATCAACATCCCAACATCGGTCCTGGTCAGCACACATGTAGTCCTCGTTATTCCCACACCAAAGCACAAGCGAAGCATGATGTCCCACACGCTCAACCTGCTGCTCAGCCTCTCTCTTAACATTTGCGACAAACTCTGGTGAAGCAGGATAATTGCCACAAGCGAACAGAAAGTCTTGCCATACTATAATTCCTTGTCGGTCGGCAAGGTCGTAGAACATGTCATCTTCGACAATTCCACCACCCCAGACCCGAACCATAGTTTGGTTGCCTTCTTTCATAAGACGGAACCAATTTTCGCGTGTTTGTTGATCGACTCTAGGGAGCATAAAGTCGGCGGGGATCCAGCATGAGCCACCGCAGAAGAGACGGATGTTGTTGACTTCGAAGATAAATGAGGTTCCTGGTTGGTCCTTCAGAGGCTCTTGTAGAAGGCGAAGACGTCGCATTCCGATCTTTTTGCTAACCTCATGCCCTGGGATAGTGGCTTTGATGGTGTACAGATGCTGCTCTCCGTACATGAAAGGATACCACAGCTTAGGGTTATTCACCTTAACCTGGCACTCAAAAGAGCCATCGGATGATATCTTGGCGTCAATCTCCACCACGATCGTCTCGTCGTGCATCAAGTGAACAGAAACCTGATCAACGCCGCTGGAATTCTCAATCTGGCCCTTCACGGTGATCACCGCCGAAGAAAGATCCTCCTCAACGTTCTGGCTAACCAAGAACTTGGAAATGCGTGACTCGTATACCTCCAGATAGATTGGCTTCCACGGTCCAGACGTGTTGATAGCCGGACCCCAGTCCCAACCCCAGTGATACTGAGCCTTCCGAACAAAAAGCCTTTCCGGCCCTCCAAAGTTGACAGCACGACCAGTTGGCAGTCTCTTGTAGCCAATTCTGTCCATCTCAGAGCGCGCGTATGCTGGAGCAGCTCTGAACCTCAATTCGAGGACAGAAGCTTCCTCCCTACCACGGAGATGATCGGTGACATCAACGCGTTGAGTGATATGCATATTGTTACTGAACAGAATGTGCTTGTCATTTAGATAGACATCAACAACGGTGTCTAGACCTTCGAAGACGAGAACTGCTCGCTCCGCATCTTTGAGGGTGACTGGTTCGATCTCTTCCGTGCGATAAGTCCAATCTGCGTCGTTGACCCAAAGACATTCAAGCTCGTTGATATCAATGTATGGATCAGGAATAAGTTTGTGATGTAACAGGTCAATATGCGCGACCGTAGGGAATTGTGCGACGGGGAGGTATGATGAGGCGGTGCCATTGTTCAAATCGCTTGACTGTTTGAACTCCCAGCCCTGATCGATTTCAATTCTTTGGACCATGTTGAAGCTTGGAACGTGATGCTTTTTAATACAGTGCTACTTGAAGTGTACAGTTGAGGGTATTTCCAAGATATCAGGCCTGCTTTTATAACGGATCAGCCATTAGGTGACCCCTCCAAACCCCTCACCGGCAGATACGTTCCCCGCCATGGATGAATCCTTCGTCGATCATTATGTGGTCGCAACACGTGATATGTAAGCAGCATCGTCATCTCGCCCCCATAAAGGATTCAGCTCCCCGTTTGACTCATCTAAATCCTCCGCATGTCCACAATGACGAGCGTTTTGGGTCGTGCAACTTTTTCCACTTCACTTCGAGTCACAAAGACGAGGCCAGCATCTCGATTCGGGGAATCCTTCATCAGGCAATGCAGACCCATATCGACAGCAGTGGGCAATGCAATTGATCTACCGGATGGCCGACGTCTTGGCTATCATGAATCCGGCGACCCAAATGGGACGCCGTTGATCTACATTCATGGAACTCCCGACTCTGGCGTAACACTGTCTGGCTTCGAGGATACCTTGGCTAAGCGGCTGGGTGTTCGCTGGATTGCCCCCGATCGACCAGGAATTGGACAATCGACATTCTACCCCCATCGGAAAATTTTAGATTTCCCCCCAGATCTCGAAGCTCTGATAAGGCATCTTAGTCTCGGCAAGTATCATATCATCGGAACAAGTGGCGGCACTGGTTACACCCTTGCTTGCGCCCAAGCACTACCCCGAGATAATCTAAGAGGGGTGGGTATATGCGCCGGCGTCGGGCCCTGGGAAGCAGGCCTAGCAGGCCAAAGCGAAACGATGCAGAAGATAATGATGATCTGGAAAGATCAAGACGAAGAATTTGTCGAATATATGGAAAGCATCTTCCTCGCAGCAGCGCAAGACCCCAACCCGGCAGAAATGGAGGAAGTTTGGAAGGAACAGATCAAAGGCTTTGCACCAGCTGATCAAAAGATTCTGGAGAAGCCGAGCGCTCTACAATCGGCTGTTAGAGTATTCAGGCAGGTGTATGCACAGGGTGGAGCGGGTCATGGGCTGGAGATGAAGCTCAATACTCAGCCTTGGGGCTTTCGCGTGGAGGATACTAATTATGAGGGTATTAGGCTGTGGTATGGTTCAAATGACGAGAATACGCCGCCGGAGATGGGGCGGTATATGGCGGAGAGGTTGCCGAATTCGATTTATAAGGAGTATTCGGGGGAAACGCACTACAGTCTCTGGAGGGAAGATTTGCTGGAAGAGTTTCTGAAAGATCTCATGGACTGATAGCAAAGGAAAAATTAGATGGCTCACTACTAATTGAAGCCATTGAAACAGAAGTGAGTTAATCCAGTGCTGCAGTTAAAATTAAACTTCAAATCAAAAATCGCAACCCGCCGAAATACTTTCTTCGGCAGATCTTGTGCCTGATAGGTACCCGGCGCCAAGTGTTAAGCTTATAATGTCGCAATGCGCTAGCATGATGGAATCGTAGGGATTCTGACACCGATGTGGAAGGTGACAAGGTACATACAAGGTCTTGGCTGTGATTGCAAGGATTGACATACGAGGGTTGAACGGAGATCTATACTATAACGGCAAATCACAGTGACAATCCCTCGTGTCAACAAAATCAAGGAGAGAGAAACCGCGTATTCCTAGATATATATACACACGATTGACTCGCCATCAAACTTAGTCCAGCACAGCTCTCTCCCCCTAAGTTGCCAACATGAAATTCCTCTTACTCACCCTGGCCACTATCGCCGCCGCTCTCCCCACAGACAAGGGTGTCTCGCCTGGCAAATTCGTCGTAGCGCTCAAGCCGACAGATGATCTTGAACTTCACGCGCGATGGGTCTCCGATGTCCACAGAGAGGCTTTGGCTCGTCGCGGTGTTGAGTCTGCTGGCATTGATAAGACCTTCAGTTTCCCCGGTTTCAAGGGTTACTCGGGCTCGTTCGATGAGGAGACCATCAAGATCATCAAAGCCAACTCTACCGTATGTTCATGTCTTGTTGATTAACTGGATTGGAATTGACCGTGATATAGGTATTGCGCGTCGAGCCTGAGCAAGAATACACCGTGACTGCACAAGTCACTCAGCAAAGCCCACCTTGGGGTCTTTCGGCTATTTCCAACGCCAAACCCCCATCTTCAAGCGCTTCCTACACTTACGACTCGACAGCCGGTGCAGGAAGTTTCGTCTATGTGCTGGACAGCGGTATTTACCTTGAGCACGAAGAATTTCAAGGTCGCGCCGTCTTTGGCGCAGACACTTCAGGTGTCACTACCCAAAAGCAGCACGGCACTCTTGTCGCCGCGATTGTCAATGGTGCCACATACGGTGTTGCTAAAAAGGCCACTGTCGTCGATGTTCAGGTTTTGGGTGACGATGGAGGCAGCACTAGTGGCGTTCTTGCGGGTGTAGCCTGGACGGTCAACGATATTGTCGCCAAGAATCGTGCTGGCAAAGCTGTCATTAACATGAGCTTGTCGGGAAGTTCCTCGGATATTATGAACGATGCAGTGCAGAAAGCCATAGACGCTGGTGTTCCCGTCGTTGCAGCTGCTGGGAACTCGAACCAGGATGCAGCAAATGGAAGTCCAGCAAACAACCCCAATGTCATTACTGTGGCTGCCAGCAACAAGAATTACCAGCGATGGCAGTTTTCTAACTGGGGACCTGCTTGTGACATTTTCGCACCTGGTCAGGAGATTTTGTCTGCTTGGCCTACTTCTCCTACCGGGTCCCGAACCGCGGATGGCACATCGGAGGCTGCTCCCCATGTGGCTGGTGTTATTGCTTATTTGCTTGCTTTGGAGGGACCGCGTACACCTGCTCAGATTTGGGCAAGAGTTAAGGAGCTGGCGATTAAGGATAAGATCACGGATACTAAGGGCGTTCCTAACCTTTTCTTGTACAACGGTGTTGGCAAGTAATATGCAAACATTAAGGCCAGCTGGGGTGGAAGAGACATTGTACGGTTAATTCTAGAATTCAAGATACAAAGAGCGATATACATCTATCGCTGCTTCCGGGCCGACACACTGATGGGTGACATATTAGCAGGACTTCCGCTACCAATAAACCAAAACGTTCGACTATCAGTGAAGAAAGTGTCATATGGATCCCCTCCCGCTCTTGGACATGTACTTTCATCGTTGGCATCGGTTGAACAAAAAACCACGGGGGCTGTGCATGCGAGATTTCCGCTGTTGACTTGGCAGGTGAGATATTCCTGCCATTGGCTTCCACCAACGGGGCCAGCTCCACAATAGCTGACATACGGTGGGTAGGCAGCCGAGGGAGAGGACCAGTAGTATGCACAAACGTAAGCTCCGGTCTCAGCGTCCTGGAGTCGTCCTGTAGAGTCTATGGTGAATTTGCGAGGGCTTGAACCAGAGATGGCTGTGGCGTCGAAGGCGATGAAAGTTCCTTGTTGCCCGGTACCTTGAGCTTGGGCGCCGTTAAGGCTGCCACCTGAGGCACAGTGGCGGCAGATGTCTCGATGAGGGTGGTGCTGTCGTCGGCTGCGCCGGTGGTCGTAGTGACATCTTCCGATGTAGCAATAGTCGTAGTGAGCTCAACAGTCGTTGTCGTTTCAGACAAGGCGATGCTAGAAATTGCCAATATGGTACTTGTAGCCTCAGTCGTTGAACCAGAGGTAATCGTAGCGGCTTCCGAAACTAAAAGACCGTGTTAGCAGTAATTCCATTGTGTGCAACCTCCACTCACTTGATGTATTCGGTTTACAGGGGCTTGCAAGCACCGAATCAGCGGCATAAAAGCCAACACCTAGTAGGAAGAGACTGCAACGCATTATGACGATTTTGGAAGATATGGTGCAGAGTTAAGAAAATAAAAAAGAAGAAAGGGAACTCTCTGGGCCACAAGGCCTTGATAATATCTTAGCTGTAAATATCTTATCTCTCTATTTTTTTAAGTTTTTCCAAGGTATAAATCCCTAATCTATATATTAAATTAATATAA